>JAJOOF010001057.1:0-46854 GCA_029582545.1 Solanum lignicaule | reverse complement strand
GAACTAGCCGCTTATCAATTGAAGGACGCTGCCCAAATTTGGTTCTCTCAATGGAAGAGTAATAGGTCGGTAGGAGCGAGGCCTATAGAATGGGAGTTGTTCAAGGAAGCATTCCTTGGTGGGTTCTTTCCCCTTGAGAAGAGGGAGGTTAAGATGGAGGTTAAGATGGAGGAGTTTATCAACCTTAGGCAAGGTAACATGAATGTTCAAGAGTACTTTTTGAAATTCACCCAATTGTCTAAGTATGCCCCAACTTTTGTGTCAAACCCTAGGGATTAGATGAGTCGATTTGTTAGTGGTGTATCCGACCTAGTTGAGGAAGAGTGCCATATGGCAATGCTCCATGATGATATGAACATTTCTAGGCTCATAGTATATGCTCAATCTATTGAGGAGTCCAAACTTAAGAGGAAGAATAGGTAGTTGAAGAGGTCTAGGTCCAATGAGCAAGGTCAACCAAGGTGCAAAAAGAGAGTTCCAAACCAAGATTCTTCAAGCACTCCTAGGGTTAACCAAAAGAAAGGAAGTGGGTCTCCATTACCTAAACATATTTGCACCAATTGTGGAAAGAAACTTTTTGGGAAGTGCCTAGCCGGTACTAGTGGGTGCTATGGTTGTGGAAAGAATGATCATCAAGTGAGAAATTGCCCTACTCTTATGGCTAAAATAAGGGAGGCCAAACATCCTTTTCTTAATGGCCCGGATCTTGATATTCCCAAGAAAAATCATTGATATGTGCTTCAAGCTAACAAGGACAAATGAGCTCTTCTGGATGAAGGAACTGGTATGTGATAGTTCCTTAAGTTGTGAATGTCTTGTTGAGGTTCCTATGTTATTTTCATGGTAAGCCTTAGTTGGGTTTACTCCTAAGGTGGAGATGGTATGTTGAATAGCAAGGTTGTTGAGAGTTTTGATATTCTTATATGTTTCCTTCTATTCCTATTCAAGCTTGAGACCAAGAGTTCCTTGTAGCTTGTTTCATGATTTGGAGTCATATGTGATTATGTGTTTCCATGATCTCCTTATGTTATGCATGTTCTTGATGAATTTATGTTTAAATTAAAAAAATGAGTTTTTATGAATTATGTTCCTCATGTTGATGTGCATTTAGTATGAGGTGTATGTATGCCTCATGAGGTTGATTGTTGAATATGTCTAAATATGCTTTTAAGAGAAATTGCATAATGTGCTTAATGATGTTATGATGAGCAATGTTGAAGTTATGATGCATAAAGAGTTTGTAGATGTAGTTCCTACTTTCTTGTGTTGCATTGAGTTTGTTGAGTTGATGTTTCCTCCTAGTTTTGTGCATTGTTTATGATGTTGCATGCATGATGGGCTTCTAGTCATGAGTCATTATCCCTTAAAGTGTTTGAAGTGTCATTCGAGGATGAATGTTCCTAAGGGGTGGATAATGTAACGACCAGGAAATCTAGTAAGTGAAACTAGAGCCTAGTTAGTGTGTGTTTGAGTTGTTATGGGGTTTCATGGGGTAGAATGTCTTCCCGAGCCTGGGTTGAGGGGTTTAGGGGTTAAACGTCAAGGTACGACTCCCCAAGGACCACCTAAGGGGTCCTTGAGGAGGACCCTAAAGCCTAACCCCCAAGAACCCAAGAAACCAAAAAGTTGCAAAAAAGACGGTGATATACGGAGTGGATGTAGGTCCATCCACTCCCCGTGGATGGCCTCCGTGGGTCAAGGTCCCAAAATGTAAGTTGCATCCACGAACCACGAAGTTTCAGCACGGTCCGTGGACCCACCTACAGTCCGTAGGTGGGGTTTCCTAGATGGCACTTATGTTGCTGTTCAATTCGGCAAAGTGTGTAAGGGTGGTTTGGTAAATTCCTAAATAAGTTAGTTGAGTTAATGGATGGTTATTATTGAGTTATTAATGTATTTTAAGGGTTTTGAAGTATTAAACACCTTTTTAGACTTCATAATTTCAAAATACTCAAATTAGAGACCCACTTCTCCAAAAGTTCTCTCTCTAGAAATTCCATTGAAGAGCAAGTTCAAGGTCAAGTCTAGGGGTCAAGGAGCAGATTTCTTCTTCAATTTTTGTGGAGTTCTTCACTAAAAGGTATGGTAGTCTTCATCCTTGACTTAGTTTCTTTCTAGGGGCCATATTTCAAGTTGATTCCAAGTTTCTATAGTTCCCCAAAAACCCTAGTTTTCATACTGTGCATGTGTTCAATTACAAAACGTTTTCAAAGGTTCATATATGATGATTTATGATGGAATTGATGAATTAATGGTGAATTAAGATGATTTATCCTATGAACCCATGCTTTCTCCCAAAATCCTAAGTTGTGATTTGTGATTGGGAATTGATTGAATCATGAAAGTATGTTGAATTGTTTATGTTTATATTGAATTAATTATTGAATAATGTTAATTCACTTATATAGTATCTTAGATGTTTGGGTTGTGATTGATGTATAGGCTTGGAAGGCAATTTCATGTAGAATCTATGTATGAACATGATGTTAAGTATATGTGTTGATCTCAATGGAAGTATAATAATTATGTTTAGAATGTAATTGTGTTATGATTGAAAGCATATTCTGAATTAACACTCATGAATGATGATGATAGAATGTGAAGGGTTTCTATAATGTTAAGTTATATCTTGAATTTGTAGGATTCAACATCCTATTCTTGTATAAATGAATGTAATGTGGATTGATGTATCTTGAATTGGTAGGCTTAAGGCATCCTTTGCTTGTATTGATGAATGTGATCTTGAATAAAGCATCTTGAATTGGTAGGCTAAGGCATCCTCTTCTTGTATAATGAATGTGTCTTGACTTGATGAATATAAATCGATAGGCCTATGGCATTCCTTTCATAAATGAAGTAATGTAATGACGACCATTGAATCGATAGGCCTATAACATTCCTTTCCTAATGAGTCAATGTACCATGAATTGATAGGCTTATGGCATTCATTTCATGTGTATAGTAATTTAATAAGGAACCACGAATCGATGGGCTTATGGCATTCCTTTCATGTGTAATGATGTAACTTGGGTCGATAGGCCAATGGCATGCCTCTCAAGTACAACAATGTAATGTGAATGAAATGCTTTATCAGAATGGAGGCTAAGCACCGAGTGGCTATGGTAAGATGGAAACTCTGCCAATGTTAGGCTAGGGTTCCAACGAACATCTTCCTATTCCATAAGTATGTGCCCACATAGGACATTAGCTAGTTGATCCACCTAAGATAAAATGTTACTAGTTCTACCTTAAGCAAGTAGGACACCTTTCTTCGGTGTGAGGTCATATGACACCGGATTCGATGGTTTGCTCTCATGGTCTATGTCGGTTAAACGCTTATTCCCATCATGTGAGATGTCCATTATGGTTTATTGAGAAGTTATATGAAGTGTGGGTGGTAGTATGGGATGCAATCCATGTATTGCACAAGTAGGCTTTGAGAAGGCTATAGTTAGTTCTCTAATGTCTTCATGACTAATGAATGAACGTGCTCTTAATGAAGCTAATGAAGAATGTTTATTTATATGCTAAATGTACAGATGCTTGCTATACTTGGATTGTATTATGAGTTACTTCCTTGTTATGACTTATGAAATGTTTATGTCTCTTATGTATGAGTATTGTGTAAAGATGGAAATGATGAATGATAAGTTCACTTTTGGTGGCCTTGATGTGGTACTTAGTGTGTATAGTGGTATGAGACGCTATTCATACATTGCACATAGTATAGCTTGGGGTTGCTTGAGGTGAAAGCTTAATGTAATGAAATGTCTTATATGGTTGATTATGTTCTAATGTGAGGAAATGACTTGTATTTTGGTTATGTTTGTATATTATGCCTCTTATACTTATGTTCATGAAGTTTTCTCAAATTGGCATAAAAGCATGACTTTCAAATAAAATGTCTGTTTTAGGCATGGTTTTTTCATGGCTATCATACTTAGTACTTAATTGTGCTAACCCATATTTCTTCATTTTTACTACAAGTTTAGGTTTCGGCAATTGAGTTGATTCTCTCTAGTTGAAGCTTTGATTGAGTTCTTCCAAGACTACTGGAATGTCCTCATGGATTCTAGGACAAGTTCTTGATGTTTCATGTCTTTCTTTGTAATAGACTATTTCTAGACTTTCTATTGTAAAGGGTCATGACCCTACTTTCGTTTTCAAGATGTTGTTTTTGATGGCCATGTGAGGCACTAGACTTCTGCTATTTTAAATAAAGATTTTATTGTATGGATTAAAGAAAAGTTTTAAATAAGTACCATTTTCCTTATATCGAATGTTATGAATGCTATGAGGCTTATATGAGACTTTTCAGAGTCTTGTACGCTGTGTCGCTTCTGGGCTATAGGCTCGGGTCGTGCCTAGCATGGTTTCAGAGCACAAGATTTTTGATTGGTTTTTAGGATTGATGTCTCACAAGCCACATCTAGTAGAGCAATGTTCATCGATGTGAGCCGCGACAAATCTATGAGTGAGAGGCTATAGGACGTTAGGAAGCTACACTTCTTTTATTATTCTTGAAGTCATGCCCTAGAGTTTAGTTCTATATGTGTCCTTTTTCTAACCCTTCTCTTGTGTTTATAGGATATGAATACAAGGGAAAACGCAAGGAGGATGGAAGAGGAGAATGTGAATGAGGAATTTCCTCCCCAAGGTCCTCAAGGTGGCCAAGTTCCTCAAGGCAATCAAGTTCCGGTGGATCCCTCGGCCATGACCAATGAGGAAGTTAGGTCGGCTCTTTTGATCATGGCTCAAGCCATAACTACTCAAGCCCAAGCTATGACGGCCCACACTATTAGGGGTGTTAAGACTAATGTGAACCCTTTTGGGAGCACTATGGCTTCTAGGTTGACAGACTTTGTGAGGATGAATCCTCTGGTGTTCCTAGGTTCTAAGGTAGGAGAGGATCCCCAAGAGTTTTTGGATGACGTGTATAAGGTAGTCAATGGGGGTGACTTCTATAGAGAAAGCGAAACTAGCCGCTTATCAAATAAAGGACGTTGCCCAAATTTGGTTCTCTCAATGGAAGAGTAATAGGCCGGTCAGTGCGAGGACTATAGATTGAGAATTGTTCAAGGAAGCATTCCTTGGTAGGTACTTTCATCATGAGAATAGGGAGGTTAAGATAGAGGAGTTTATCAACCTTCGGCAAGGTAACATGAATGTTCAAGAGTACTCTTTGCAATTTACCCAGTTGTCTAAACCTACGGATTAGATGAGTCGATTTGTTATAGGTGTATCCGACCTAGTTAAGTAAGAGTTCCGTACGACAATGCTCCATGATGATATAAACATTTCTAGGCTCATAATATATGCTCAATCTATTGAGGAGTCCAAACTTAAGAGGAAGAATAGGGAGTTGAAGAGGTCTAGGTCCGATGAACAAGGTAAACCAAGGTTCAAAAAGAGAACTCCAAACCAAGATTCTTCAAGCACTCCTACGGTTAACCAAAAGAAAGGAAGTGGGTCTCCATTTCCTAAACCTATTTGCACCAATTGTGGAAAGAAACATTTTGGGAAGTGCCTAGCCGATACTAGTAGGTGCTATGGTTGTGGAAAGAATGATCACCAAGTGAGAAATTGCCATACTCTTACGGCCAAAGGAAGGGAGGCCAAACAAGCTTCTTTTAATGTCCCGGATCTTAATGCTCCCAAGAAAAAATATTTCTATGTGCTTCAAGCTAACAAGGACAAAGGAGCTCTTCTAGATAAAGGCACCGGTATGTGATAGTTCCTTATATTTGATAATGTCTTGTTGAGGTTCCTCTGTTATTTTCATGTTAACCCTTAGTTGGGTTTACTCCTAAGGGGGAGATGGTATGTTGAATAGCAAGGTTGTTGAGAGTTTTGATATCCTTATATATTTCCTTCTATTCCTATTCAAGCTTGAAACCAAGACTTCCTTCTAGGTTGTTTCATGATTCGGAGTCATGTGTTATTATGTGTTTCCATGATCTCCTTATGTTATGCATGTTGTTGATGAATTTATTTTTAAATGAGAAAATGAGTTTTATGAATTATGTTCCTCATGTTTATATGCATTTAGTATGAGTTGTCCATATGTCTCATGAGGTTGATTGTTGAATATGCCTAAATGTGCTTTTAAGAGGAATTGCATAATGTGCTTAATGATGTTTATGATGAGCATGATTTGAATTGGAGAAGGTAATTCCTCCAATGAAATGAGCAATGTTGAAGTGATGATGCATAATGAGCTTGTAGATGTAGTTCCTAGTTTCTTTTTGTGCATTGAGTTTGTTTGAAATGGGGTTGATCTTTCCTCCAAGTTTTGTGCGTTGTTTATGATGTTGCATGCATGATGGGTTGCTAGTCTTGAGTCGTTATCCCTTAAAGTGCATAAAGTGTCATTCAAGGACGAATGTTCCTAAGGAGGGAGGGGGATAATGTAATGACCCAGAAATCTAGTAAGTGGAACTAGAGCCTAATGAGTGTGTGCTTGAGTTGTTATAGGGTTTCATGTGGTAGAATGTCTTCCTGAGCTCAGGTTGAGGGGTTTAGGGGTTAAACGTCAAGGTACGACTCCCCAAGGACCACCCAAGGGGTCCTTGAGGAGGACACTAAAGCCTAACCCCCAAGAACACAAGAAACCAAAAAGCTGCAAACAAGAGGTGATCTACAGATGGGACCTACGCCCCGTAGGTCCATCCACACCCTGTGGATTGTCTCCGTGGTTCAAGGTACCGAAATATATGTTGCAGCCACGAACCACGAAGTGTCAGCATGGTCCGTGGGTGGGGTTTCGTGGATTGCACCTCTGTTGCTGTCCAATTTGGCCAAGTGTAGGGGTGGTTTGGTAAATTCCTAATTAAGTTAATGGACGGTTATTATTGAGTTATTAATGTATTTTAAGGGTTTTAAAGTATTAAACTCCTTTTTAGACTTCATTATTTCAAAATATTGAAATTAGAAACCCACCTCTCCAAAAGTTCTCTCTAGAAACTCCATTAAAGAGCAAGTTGAGGGTCAAGTCTATGGGTTAATGAGTAGCTTTCTTCTTCAATTTTTGTGTATTTCTTCCCTAAAAGGTATGGTAGTCTTCATCCTTGATTTAGTTTCTTTCAATGAGCCAATTTCAAAGTTGATTTCAAGTTTCTATAGTTCCCCAAAAACCCTAGTTTTCATACTGTGCATGGGTTCAATTCCAAAATGTTTTCAAAGGTTCATATATGATGATTTATGATGGAATTGATGAATTAATGGTGAATTAAGATGATTTCTCCTATGAACCCATGTTTTCTCCCAAAATCCTAAGTTGTGATTTGTGATTGGGAATTGATTGAATCATGAAAGTATGTTGAATTGTTTATGTTTATATTGAATTAGTCATTGAATAATTTTAATTCCCTTATCTATTGTAGTATCTTAGATGTTTGGGTTGTGATTGATGTATAGCCTTGGAAGGCAATTTCATGAAGAATCTATGTATGAACATGATGTGAAGTACATGCTTGTGATCTTAGTGGAAGTATAATGATCATGTTTAGAATGTAATTGTGTTATGATTGAAAGCATATTCTGAATTAACACTCATGAATGATGATGATAGAATGTGAAGGGTTTCTATAATGTTAAGTTATATCTTGAATGTGTAGGCTTCGGCATCCTATTCTTGTATAAATGAATGTAATGTGGATTGGTGTATCTTGAATTGGTTGGCTTAAGGCACCCATTTCTTGTATTGATGAATGTGATCCTGAATGAAACATCTTGATTTTGTAGGCTAAGGCATCCTCTTCTTGTATAATGAATGTGTCTTGACTTGATGAATATGAATATATAGGCCTATGACATTCCTTTCATAAATGAAGTAATGTAATGACGACTGTTGAATCTATAGTCATATGGCATTCTTTTCGTAATGAGTCATTGTACCATGAATTGATAGGCTTATGGCATTCCTTTCATGTGTATAGTAATTTAATAAGGAACCATGAATCGATAGGCTTATGGCATTCCTTTCTTGAGGACTCTAGAGTTATCCTTATAATGAACCATGAATCGATAGGCTTATGGCATTACTTTCATGTGTAATGATGTACCTTGGGTCGATAGGCCAATGGCATGCCTCTCAAGTAGAATAATGTAATGTGAATGAAATACTCTATCGGAATGGAGACTAAGAACCGAGTGGATATGGCAAGATGGAAACTCTCCCAATGTTAGGCTATGGTTCCAATGAACATCTTCCTATCCCATAACTATGTTCCCACATAGGACAATAGCTAGTGGATCCACTTAAGCTAAAGTGTTACTAGTTCTATGTAACACCCCGAAAATGCTAACAAGAGTTGCATGTCGATAAACCACTGCTTAATTATTACAATATGTTTAATTCTCATTTTGGGAACTTGAAATAATGTTATATTTGCAACCTTGCTTAAAATAATTGTCATCATAATTTAATGTATTGTATGGGGGTATTTGGGTAATGTTTTAATTAGAAATATGTATAGCTTTAAAAGGAGTTGAAGGATATATATATATATAGGTGTATATGTATGCATTTGGGCAGAACACAAGTATTTGGGCGGCCAACTTTTATGGACAGCTGTGTATATGATAAGCACCTCTTGTGTTACTATATTTTGACACCTCCTCTTAGGAAATTCGTCTCACCTGAAGTATAAGTCCCTTAGAAAATTATCTAACCTGTTGTTCTTCAAGATCACAAGAGAAAATCTTGGTCCTTTTGGCTGGAAATCGAGTTGCACTCTTCTCTTTGGTAAGTGGTAAAACCTGTTTTTGAGCTGGGTAGCGTTTAGTAGATTAAGCATATCTCGTTCTATAGAACTTTGTTTACTGTGAATAAATATGATTTGGAAAGATACTTCGTATATGTACAACTCTTATGTTGATGTTAAATTCTAATTTAGTTGTTATGAATTTGAAATATGGGACGCATCATAGAACAAGTTCTGTCCAGATTCTGAAGTTTGATATCCTGTATGGACAACTGTTAGTGTTTTGAATATATTTTTTTATTCAAAATACATTTTGCGGTGATTCTTGGTTGTTTGCAACCTTACGAGAGGTACCTACATCTTTCATGAAGAGTATACAGTTCAGTTTTTCCGTTATCCATTTCAAATCTTAGGTGCGACATGATGCACTAGGATGGCCAGAATTTACTGTTTGGGAGCATAGTCGTATTTGTACAGGCTAAGCTTACTTGTGATGATAACCCTATTTTACGTCATCATTATTGAACTGCTAGAAATTAAATAAGTTATTGAATTCATTTTTTTTAAGGTTGTATGTCCTCGTGTACAAGTTGAAGACTTTGATACGCTGCTAGGTCTACGGTTTGACTCGTGGAGTTTTGTTGGACTCTTTTTGTGCTAAAGAACTGAGGTTTGTGAATAAACTTATACTTGTATTCTTTTTACCTGCTGGTATATCTAAAAGTTATCTTGGTACCTTGGTTACCTCTTGTCACTTTGCTTTGTCGTATTGGTATTCTTTAATACATTAAAGACGCTTATGTAACTCACCCACTATACGGATTGTTTGATCACTTAGGACTCTTGTTGGGACCTTGTCCTTCTTGTGGCTGTGACTTTGTCACTCTTGGCATGCCTCTTGGTTCAGATCATTTGCCATCTTGACTCTAGATTTTTAGTTCATCTTAAGAATGGAAGTTGTCCATTTTAAGTACGAACTAGGAAGCCATTTTTTAATATGGTTCTTGGTTCTTTTGATTATTGGGTGTTGACCCTTCTTGATACCTGATTGTGCTTGGTGTGACGACATGATATATATATTGGGTGAGACTTGTTATTGAATCTCTTGAAAAGTTGTGCTATGAGTATTCTTGACATTTGTACCTTTATATATTGAACTTGATACTCCTTGTATATTGTTTACTTGATTTACTGATTTTGTTTCGATTGTGCTGCCCTTGACTTGAGAATGATAACTTGGTGAATTTAAGGGCTCCAAACCTATAGTTTGTACACCACTAAGCTATATTCTTAGCGATAGTTATTTCTATCGTAGGGGCTGTTCGCGATGATGCTTGAAGCTGGCCATTGATGATGGAGATTTTGAAAGCCTTAAGGAAGATCACATTTGCATATAGACATATATATTTTGTATAACCTTGGGACTTGTACATGATCTTTGTGCTGTATATTTAGAGGAGATTTTGAGGGCTGATTTGGTCATGTCACCATGGGTTGTAATATAATTATGGTTATACGTTTTTATCTTTTTGGGGTGTGTAAACCCAAGTCTTGTAATATACTAATTTGCTATATGTCTTGAAAGTTGTGTGAAGCATGAACCGACTGATTTCGGTACTCAGAAGCTTGTAATATTCTTGTTATTTCACCATCGAGTGTGAGGCTAGCATATACGTGAAGATCTGGCCGGTTAATTGCTTAAATGTTATTTTTTTTTGTTTGGAGTTCATTATGAATCTAATCCCTCTACTAGATTAAAATCAGTATGCCCTCATTAATTGGTTTTAAATGTCACAAGTATTTAATTAGAGTTCTTGTTTAAGTAGTGGTATCATTTTGAAAGGATCGCTACATTCTACCTTAGTCAAGTAGGACACATTTCTTCGGTGTGGGGTCATATGACACCGGATTCCATAGTTTGCTCTCATGGTCTATGTTAGTTAAATTCTTATTCCCATCATGTGAGATGTGCATTATGGTTTCTTGAGAAGTTCTATGAAGTGTGGGTAGTATTATGGGATGCCATCCATGCATTGCACTAGTAGACTTTTAGAGAGCTATAGTGAGTTCTCTAATGTCTTCATGACTAAAGAATGAAAGTGCTCTTAATGAAGCTAATGAAGAATGTTAATTTATATGCTAAATGTAAAGATGTATGCTATACTTGGATTCTATTATGAGTTACTTCCTTGTTATGACTTATGAAATGTTTATGTCTCTTATGTATGAGTATTGTGTAAAGATGGAAAGGATGAATGGTAAGTTCACTTTTGGTGGCCTTGATGTGGTACTTAGTGTGGATGGTGGTATGAGACGATATTCATACATTGCACATAGTATAGCTTGCGGTTGCTTGAGGTGAAAGCTTAATGTAATGAAATGTCTTATATGGTTGATTATGTTCTAATGTGAGGAAATGAATTGTATGTTGGTTATGTTTGTATATTATGCCTCTTATACTTATGTTCATGAAGTTTTCTCAAATTGGAATAAAAGCATGACTTTCAAATAAAATGTCCGTTTTAAGCATGGTTTTTGCATGGCTATCATACTTTGTACTTAATTGTGCTAACCCATATTTCTTCATTTTTACTACAAATGTAGGTTTAGGCATTTGAGTTGATTCTCTCTAGTTGAAGCTTATATAGAGTTCTTCCAAGACTACTGGTATGTCCTCATGGATTCGAGGACAAGTACCTGTTGTTTCATGTCTTTCTTTGTAGTAGACTATTTTCTAGACATTCTATTGTAAAGGGCAGTGACCCTAGTTTTGTTTTCAAGATGTTATTTAAGATTGCCATGTGAGACAATAGATTTCCGCTGTTTTAAATAAATATTTGATTGTATAAATTTAAAGAAAATTTTTAATTCAGTACCATTTTCCTTATATCGAATGTTATGAGGCTTGTAAGAGACTTTTTGGAGTCTTGTATGTTGTGTCGCTTCTGGGGTATAGGCTCGGGTTGTGACAAAACCCCAATAACGTTATTTTGTACAAAACATCATCTTTAAGAACTAAGGGATGACCTACGGCAGTTTCACATCAAATTTCCACGAAATCTCACCCCAAAAGTAAGTTAATTACTCCCCTAATCCGTATTTGGATTATGAGAACTTAGAATCCTTGTTAATTATCGTTGGGGGAGTGTTTTGGCCTGAAGTTAATGGTGGGAAAAGCCCTAGTTGAGTATTACGATCATGCGTTTGGACTTGGGTTTATATTTTGTTATAATTTTGGTAAATTAGGCCTTGTTAATTGATCGTTTCATTAATTAGTTATTTTATACCAAGAACAAGCTGAAAGACTCCGGAAAGGGAAGGCTCAAGTGTCTTAGGAGTGTTCAAGCTTGGTTTCGAGTTAGGTGATGGTTCAAATTCCTGTTGTGTTATACATGCATGTTAATTGCTCCATTGTATGCATTCATGTATGTGAATAAGGAAACATGAATCGAATATAATGAAATGACCTCTTACTTGCCTGTGTGACTAGGTACACTGTTCATTATGGGTGTTATTGTGACTGTGGTTGTGCTGACTGGACGGAATGTCACGTTCCGACACATATATTGGACCGGTGTTAGGTTCCGACAAAGAAATATTGGATCGGGTGTGATGTTCCAAGACACTAACAATTTGGGTGTGGGTTCCATGAGAGTACCATTGTAACTATCATATCTACTTCTTATTGATACTGTGGAATCACACATTTCTCCTAAAATGAAAATTGAATTATGCATCTGGTATATGTGTTATTACTGTGTTGTAAATACTTGCTTATATTTCGCTTACTGGAGTAGCTGCGTAATCCAACCAGTACACCGTTGTTTGTGTATTGATATTGCACTTGCCCTTTCCTTGTTGAGTACATGTCATGCTCTAGGGGTACCCCGTAGATGTAACAAGGCGTATAGAACCCCAAAGGACTCCATACAAGCCACTTAGTCCTCATGACATAAGAAATAAAACAAAAGAGTAAAACATAATCTCAAGTCTAAAAAGTTTTTCATAAAAGAAAGTGGAAGTCTAGACACTTGTCTCATATAGCCATCTATTACAATCTTGAATGAACTTGGGCCTAGCCCATACCTCATGTTTAAAAAGGGAAATACAATAAATGGAAACTAAAACAATAACTCCGTCCTCAAAGCATGAGGACTCACCAAAGCTCGGAATCTCAAGATCAACACTTAGCCACTAAACTGACTGTGACTGTCGGATCCTACATTTAGGAACAATGTAGGCAAAAGTATGTGTTAGTACAAAAATTGCACAGAGTATGATAACTATGCATGAAAACCTTTAAAACATTCTAAAAGGGACATTTCATTTCAAAACATGCAATATATCAAGCTTAAAGATCATCATAGAGATAGTTGGAAAACATAAGTCATAACATCATCTTCAATGAAAGCTAGCATCATCTTTAATAACCTTTGAACACTATGAGATACTTCTTTAAGCACATCTTAGTTCATCATTACTTTGAACACTTCGAGATACTTCCCTAAGCATGTCTTATTTCATTATTAATTTTGTTGTGGGAATTAGCCTTAACAAATATGAGACCATGTGAGCTATCACATGATCCCCCGGTGTTACCCACATTGAAAAGGTTGTCCTACTTTCCTAAGGTAGAACCATGGTTTGTTAGCTTAGGTGGATCCACTAGATAAACATCCTAAGGGGGAACGTAGTTTATGAGATGCGAAGATTGCTACTAAAAACCCCGACTGAAGTTCGTGAAGGCTTCTATCTCATGAGACATACTTTGGAAACCCATACTCAACTACATGAGAGTTCCCATTTTGGAAGCCCGAACTCAACAACGTGTGAGCCTCCATCTCATTTCAATATTTACTCGGTGCTAAACATAAATCCCACAAGATAGTTATAAAGTTTTAACTTCACTCAAGACTCATGGGAGGATGTCCTTGATAACCAATCTAAGTTAGTGCATTAGGAGAGCTCGTTAGACCATGTGTGAGCAACTATCACCATCCATGATCACTTTTACACTTAGATTTGATTAGGTGAGAAATGCCTTTCAACCATAGAATCTTTACTATGTGAGGAAACCTTTCACATTAATGTTCATATGTGTTCATGAGAATGACCTTTCAACCAACACAACAACAATATCATAATAATTGACATGTCACTATCAAAGTATCTTTAAAGCATTTACACAGATTTCATATGAACAAGCATAATAACCTACTTTGTTGTTAAGGTTCAAAACGTACTTTAATCAACACATCTAGAATTCAAGCATTAGACATGGATTTCATTGTAATTCATGTGATTCTATCACCTCATGCATTAATTCACCAAATTCACCATTCATCAACAAAGACCCACATCGTAAGATCAAAATTTAGAATTATGGGAATTTCATGGGTTCTTGGGGATACATCATAAAAACCATATGAAATCATCAATTCATTCTTATGATAACATAATTCAACCATTAGAAACAAGTTTGAAAGTAACCCATGACTTTTAAATCAAACCCTAGCAATTAGGAATTTCTATCATTCTTTTGAAATTGAGATTTTGAAGGAACTCCGTGGATGAAAGATGTCCATGGATGAAAGATGTCCATGGATGAAACCTATCATACCTTAGCAACAAATCCCAATGCTAAGCTTCAATGGAGGAATTGAGCCTTGACCTTGATCCTAGGATGAACTTCCTTCTTCTAGTTTCTAGAGAGAGAAATATTTGAGAGGGAGAATTTTGGATAATCTTTTGGGTTTTGGAAATATTGATTTTGGTGAGTTTAGAGGGATAAAATCACTTATAAAGGTGTACTAGTCCTAAACATAATGACCTCACTTTATTCTAACTTAAATTGGAAAGTACCAAAATGACCTTACTTGGCAGCCCACTGTCTAGGCTTCACGGCAAGCTCCACGAGCCGTGGTCCTCACCACTGGCCGTGGTCCTTCTCATGGTCATGGACCAGTAACTAGGCCACCTTGGCTTGGCCTTCACGAGTTGAAGGCATCACCACGAGCCTTCCCACAAGTCGTGGTCTTCAGCACTGGTCGTGAAGTGGCTCATGAAGGTGAGCCCAACTTCAGGCAGCCTTGGTGATCTACTGCCTCACCACCACGGGTGGTACCATGGGCCGTGGTGGCCCCCACGACCCACGAAAGCTTACGTGGTCATGGGCATTGCCTTGGCAAAGCTTGGGCAGCCTTGACCCTTGCCCTTTTGCCTTGTCCCTTTCCCCCTTTTCTTTGCTTGTTGCCCTCAAACTTGCCCCTAGTTGGCCTACTTAACATACTCAATGCACCTCAAGGAAAGTAGGAACTATTCCTAACAACCAATATGCATGAAAATTCAAATTTCTCATCTTTAAGGAGGAATTAAATTCTCCAAGCTCAAAAGCATGCTCAACACCAATTCATGGAGCCAATATGCAAGTTACTCTCAAAAGCATACTAATGCATGTTCAAAAATTCATCTCATGAAGCATATAGGCAATTCATACTTAATGCACAACAACATGAGGAAAATCAATCATATAACTCATTTTTCTTTCACAACATAAACTTTCATGAACATGCATAATTGAAGGAGATAATGGAACACATAGAAAACACATGACTCCAAAACACAAAACAAGTCAAGAGGAACTCTTTGTCTCAAGCTAGAGTGGGAGTAGAAGGAAAATAATTAGGATACCGGGACATCATATTGGCCTTGGCTTCCCAAGTAGCACTCTCAACTAAAAGATCCCTCCACAACTCTTTTACGGAAGCAACTTCCATGTTTCTCAACTTCTTAATTTGCCGGTCTAAAATCTCAACCGGAACTTCCTCATAAGGAAGACTTTCCACAACTCTCAACCCTTCTAGGGACATTAAGGATGTCGGATTTCCATCACGCTTCTCAAGCATAGAGACATGGGAAACCAGATGCACCGATGCCAACTCACTAGGAAAGTCTAAACTCCTAAGCAACCTCACCAACATGTCTCAAACTCTCATATGGAACTAAAAAACGGGGATTAAGCTTCCCTTTCTTAGCAAACCTCTTTACATTCTTCATAGGTGAAATTCTCAAGTAACCCAAACCATGAATATTAGAGAAACTCAATCAACCTTGCTATCTAAGCACACCATCTTCCCCTAGGGAGGAAGTCTCTACTAATTTCTTAAGTAACACTTCTTTCAAGTCAACTAAAATTGGATCAAGCCCTTGCTTAGCTTTCACACTCATCACATAAGATGATTCGGAACCATTGTGAACCAAACACCACTCTTGATGAAGTCCACTAATTGAACACCTACTCGTCCAACCTATGAATATCTAGAACCAACTCTTTCTTTTAATCATCAAATGAGCAACACTACCCATAGACAACTTACTAGGAGTATCAGCTACCCCATTACCTCTACTGGGGTGATAAAGAATTTTCATGTCAAAATCTCTCAATAACTCTTTCCACCTTCTTTGGCGAAGATTTAATTCCCTTTGAATAAACATCTATTGCATGTTCTTGCGATCAGTAAACACATTTACTTATACTCCATATAAATAATGCCTCCCAATCTTTAAGGCAATAACAACCGCCTCTAACTCAAGATCATGGGTAGGATAATTCTCCTTATGGTCTTTAAGTTGTCTTCAAGCATAGGCAATCACCTTACCAATTTGTATAAGCACACTTGTTCACCTAACCCTAGAGGCATCACAATACATGACAAAACCATCTGTCTCCTTAGGATGTACCTCAATTACCTTGCTTGAAGCAATATGACCAAGGAAAGCTACAAACCTTAATCAAAATTCACACTTACTAAACTTTGCAAAAAATTGTTGGTCCTTAGGAACTTGCAACACTATTCTCAAATGGTCCATGTGCTCATTCTCACTCCTCGAATAAATCAAAAATATCACCAATAAACACAATTACGAACATAAGAAGGTATTGTCTAAACACCCTATTCATCAAATCCATAAAAGCCGCCGGAGCATTAGTCAACCCAAGCAACATTACCACAAACTCATAATGACCATACCGGGTTCTAAAAGCTGTCTTTGGAATATCATCCCCTCTCACCCTCAATTAGTGATAACCCGAACGATGATCAATCTTAGAGAAATAACTAGCCCCTTGAAGTTGGTCGAAAACAAATCTATTTCCCTCACCCTAACTAGGTGGTAAAAGCAACCTTTAGCCATCATCCTTTTAACCTTCATATAGGGAACAACTAGCCTCTAGGCATAGGACCTTCCCCTTTCATTCTAGGATAGGCTCACTTGGGAACTAATATCTAACCATCCGAGTCCTACAATCAATAGAGGCATAACAAGAATGCAACCAATCCATATTAAGAATAACATCAAAGTCTAACATCTCAAGCTCTACCAAGTCAACAAGAGTAACTCTATGGGATAGAGAAATGGGACACTTTTTATTAACCCTCTTAGCCACAATAGAGTCACTTACAAGAGTAGGGACATAAAAAGGTTCTAACAACATCAAACCTCATAGCCACATATGACTTCACAAACAAAGAACACAGTATCACCAGGACCTAATAACATAAACAATCCAATTGAAAGCTTTCTACATACTGATAGCCATTTATGGGGGATACTCTTGTTCACCTCTAGCTTGGGGAGCATATAATTTATATTTCTTGGGAGCACTAGTAACCGAACCACTTGGACCGGATGAGGGGTAGGGTTGAGACCTACGACGAATATCTCCTTCATTCCTAGCAACCGAAGGACAATGCCTTATTTTGTGGTCAATCTCACCACACACAAAACAAACATTTGTGTCGGCTAAACATTCACTCTCATGCCTTCTTCTACACCTAGCACATTCGGCCATAGACACCTATTACTCCCTTTATGAATTTTAGGGTTAGACACCTTCTCTTTGCTAAACCTTGGTGTAATCTTAGAAGGACCTCGTCCGAAAAGCCTTGGTTGTACTCTAGGAAGACCATGTCCATCGGACCTTTCTTGAGAGGAATTCTCATTATCAATTCTAAACCTCTTTTTCTCCCTAGAACTCTCTTTGAGTTTCTCTTCTTCAGCCCTTTGATCAAGCATGGCCGTACGACATTCTTTTACTACCAAGTCGGACACACCCGACACAAATGTACTAATTATCGACCTAGGGTCGGCTAATAAAGATGGAGCTTATCTTGACAACCAAGTGAACCTCCTAGCATATTCCGCAATACTCACACTACCTTTCTGAAGGTTAATAAACTCAAGCACCCTAGCCTCTCTTATTTCCAAGGGTCAAAACCTATCAAGAAAACCATTCTTAAACCATTCCCACTCCATGGGACCCACCTTTACCATCCTCGCTTCTTTCCATTGATTGAACCAACTATGAGCAACACTTTTCAATTGGTAAGCGACCAATGCTGCCTTCTCAAACGGAGTCACTCCCACAAAGTCCAACACCTTAAAGACCTCATCTATAATCTCTTTAGGATCTTCCCCCATCTTTGGCCCATAAAATAATAGTTGAAAACCAAACCTAAACTTCTCATTAATCACGTGATCGATCAAAGGATCAGCCGAAACTTGAGGAGCTTGAGGAGGAGCTCCTTGATCAACATTGTCTCTCTCATATCCACTAGTGAAAGCTCTTTGAGTAGTCATGTCTTGCAGAACACCGGATAAGGATTAGGAGAGAGATCTTATAGAGTTAAACTCTATGGCACGACTTAGAGTAATGAAGGCGTGAAGTTTCCTAATCATCTTGTAGCCTCTCATTCATAAATGTGGCGTGCTTCACACTCATGAACAAGACTCTACTAGACGTGGCTTTTGAAATATCATTCTAAACCTTGTGCTCTGATTACCAAGTTTGTCATGACCCACTCGTACCCCCTAGATGTAACAAGGCGAATAAAACCCCAAAGGCCTCCATACAAGCCACTTAGTCCTCATAACATAAGAAGTTGAACAATAAGAGTAAAACATAATTTCAAGTCGAAAAAGTTTTTCATAAAAGAAAGCGGAAGTCTAGACACTTGTCTCATTACAACCATCTATTACAATCTTGAATGAACTTGGGCCTAACCCATACCTCATGTCCAAAAATGGAAATACAATAAATGGAAATTAAAACAATAACACCGTCTTGGAAGCATGAGGACTCACCAAAGCTCAGAATCTCAAGATCAACACTTAGTCACGAAACTGACCATGACTATCGCACCCTACATTTGGAAACAATATAGGCAAAAGTATGCGTTAGTACAAAAATATGCACCAAGTATGATGACTATGCATTAAAACAATTAACACCTGCTAAAAGGGACATTCCATTTCAAAACATGCAATATATCAAGCTTAAAGATCATCATAGAGATAGTTGGAAAACATATGCCATAACATCATCTTCAATGCAAGCTAGCATCATCTTTAAAAACCTTTGAACACTCTAAGATGATTCTTTAAGCAGATCGTAGTTCATCATTACCTTGAACACTTTGAGATACTTCCTTAAGCATGTATTGGTTCATTATTAATCGTGTTGTTGGAATTAGCCTTAACCGACATGAGACCATGTGAGCTATCATATGATCCCCTAGTGTTACCCACACCTAAAAGGGTTGTCCTACTTGCCTATGGTAGAACCATGGTTTGTTAGCTTAGGTGGATCCACTAGCTAAACATCCTACGGGAGCAAGTAGCTTATGGGATACATAGATTGCTACTAGAAACCCGGACTCAACTTCATTAAGCCTTCCATATCTTGAGAAATACTTTGGAAACCCGGACTCAACTACGTGAGAGTTACCATTTTGGAAGCCCAGACTAAACTACGTATGAGCCTCCCTCTCATTTCAATATCCACTCGGTGCTAAGCATAAATCCCACAAGATAGTTATTAAGTCTTAACTTCATTCATGACTCATGGGAGGATTTCCTTGACCACGAATCCAAGTTAGTTCATTAGGAGAGCTCTTTAGACCATGCGTGAGCAACTATCACCATCCATGATCACTTTTACACTTAGATTCAATTAGGTGAGAAAAGCCTATCAACCTTAGAATTGTTACTATGTGAGGGAACCTTTAACATTAATGTTCATATATGTTGATGAGAATGACCGTTCAACCAACACAACAAAAATATCATAATCATTGACACTTCACTCTCAAAGCATCATTATAGAATTTACATAGATTTCATAAAAACAAGCATAATATCATATTTTGCTCTTTCAAGGTTCAAAACCTACTTTCAATCAACACATCTAGAATTCAAGCATTAGACTTGGATTTCATTGTAATTCATGTGATTCTATCACCTCATGCATCAATTCACCAAATTCACCATTCATCAACAAAAGACCCACATCATAAGATCAATATTGAGAAATGTGGGAATTTCATGGGTTCTTGGGGATACATCATAAAAACTGTAGGAAATCATCAATTCATGATTATAATAACATAATTAAACCATTAGAAACAAGTTTAAAAGGAACCCATGACTTTTAAATCAAACCCTAACAGTTGGGGATTTCTATCTTTCTTTTGAGAGCTGCGACAATTGCTTTAGCGGGCGACTTCGGGAGAAGGGGTGCTCTCCTATCTTTTGATTAGGAAAGCGGCACATACCGAACTTGTTCTTTCTTATCCATACCGCTTTCCTTTATAGCAACAAAGGAGAACGCGATATTGATTCAGTCGGAGGTATACTACTTTTCTGATCAAATCAACCCACTACTCAACCGCCCACGTGTGTGTCTGAGTCAGTGCTGGCGGCCTGCACCAAAACCGTGCTTTACCCCTAGATGTACAGTCAACTACTACGCCTCAACGCATTTCGGGGAGAACCAGCTAGCTCTGGGTGCGAGTGGCATTTCACCCCTAACCACAACTCACCCGCTGATTCTTCAACATCAGTTGGTCGGACCTCCACTTATGTCTTGAAAAAATCCCTTATTGCAAAGAGCGTCACTAGTCACTATGGCCGAAGGTTAGCAAGCCTTCTTGGGAGTAGGGGCATCAAAGCTTGCCCACAAACTATTCAGCTAGGGCCGGAGCTTTGGCGGTAGGGTTGGGGTGGCTTGCTAGGGCACGAGTGCCCTTACTAGTTTTGGGGCTTTGGTTGGCAAAAGCGGTTTTCGCCCTCTAGCCATCAGTTGCCGGATTAGCCTTCGGACTTTCCTTACCCGCCTTTATTGAGAAATAAGAGATCTAAAGGTTGGACATCCATTGCTGCCGTGATGACGCGGTTGAGTGTTCATTCGATCCAACACCTGGCCGATCAAACCTATCATTGGGTTCGATCCAGCAAGTGATTCCCTCCCCGAAAGAGGGATAGTCGTTAGGTCACTAATGGAATATCCTTCACTATTTGACTAAAAATGGAACGAAATGATCTTGTTTTGTTCCTCGGTTGAAAAGAGATGTCTTGAGCAATCAGAGAAGCACTTTGATAAACAGATTTGATCTTGACCGATTCAATTAAGGTATTAGTGTTTGTTCTATTATACAACAAATATCGCATTTTTTGCACTTCGTTCAAATAATAGTTGTGGTTAGCAAACTATTGAAGTAGATAAGTTCCAGTCCGCATTTAGGAGACAACCCAGGTGAAGCAGAAGCAGAATGAGAAGCATTATGAACTGCCCGTCACACCCTGGGAATTGGTTTCGCTCGAAGCATCGGACCAATCATCTTGTTCCTTATTTACCTGGGTGCACTACGTTTTCCAAAGCTTGAGTTTGCTAAGAGGTTTTGGATATGAGATATGCAAACAAATTGGAAAGCTAGGACAAAATAGCCTACCTTGAATACAGAATCAATTACCAGACGTACTGGCTGGCCCACTTGTACGTATTTGAGATTTCGAAGGAACTCCATGGATGAAAGATTTCCTTGGATGAAAGCTATCATACCATAACAACAAAGCCCAATGCTAAGCTTCAATTGACGAATTGAGCCTTGACCTTGATCCTAGCTTGAACTTCCTTCCTTCCTTCTTCTTCTTCTAGCTTCTAAAGAGAGAAATATTTGCGAGGAAGAATTTTGGGGAAATCTTTTAGGTTTGGGAAATAATGAGTTGAATGGTGAGTTTAGAGGGATAAAATCACTTATATAAGTGTACTAGGCTTAAACAAAACGACCTCACTTTATTCTAACTTAAATTGAAAAGTCCCAAAATGACCTTACTTGGCAGCCCACTATCCATGCTTCATGGCAAGATCCACTAGCCGTTATCCTCACCACTGGCCGTGGTCCTACTTGTGGTCATGGACCAGTGGCTAGGCCACCTTGGCTTGGCCTCTATGATTTGAAGGCATCACCACGAGCCGTTGTCTTCAGCGCTGGCCGTGAAGTGGCTCGTTAAGGTGAGCCCAACTTAAGGTAGCCTTGGTGAGCTACTTACTGCCTCACCACCACAGGTGGCACCACGGGGCGTGGTGGCCACCACGAGCCGTGAAGGCTCACATGGTCATGGGCAGTGCCTTGGCAATGCTTGGGCAGCCATGGCCCCTGCCCTTTTTCCTTGGCCCTTGCCCCCTTGTCTTGAATTGTTGCCCTCAAACTAAGCCCTAGTTTGCCTACTAAACTACGGGGTGTTATAGTACAGGGCATCTTCAAGCAGCTAGGGACAAACCTCAGCTAGGAGATCATTGACCGAGACCGGATTTGAGGGTGAGCCAGTGATGTTTGCGTAATCAAGACACAACTTCCAATGCAAGTGTCTACATTCGTACAATAGTAAAGTAACCCAACCAAATGTTGGGGTCGAGTCCCAAGGGAGCGGTTTCTAAAAATTAGCGATTAAGCATGAAAGTGCTAAAGCTAACCGTAGCTAAAGACTTTACCGAATGAAGACATGACAAATTAAAGAGTTTGACGTGAGTGTCATTTATCAATGGGGGGTTTGTAAACAATTAAAGAGCAAAATCAGAAAAAATAACAAGAGATAATTTTGCCATGCCTTAGACACTAGTAGCTCATACTTGAGCTACTAGTGCGTCCCACTCGTGTTTCTTTTGGACTTCCTTGTTGGTTTCAATCATGCCATCAAGGAGATTTGCTACTACTTCATAGGGCTAGTGTAGCACACCACCCGTGAAAAGTTGATCTGCGATACTTCTATTTTCGGGTCCAAGAACTGTATAGAAGCATTCCAGTAGCGCTTTGTCGATCATCCCGTGAGATGGACATGGTTCTAGAACGACTTGAAACTTCCGCCACATTTCCTGAATGGTTTCATCCCCTACCTGTTTGAATGTTAGGAGGTTGTCCCTAAGGTTCAACAGTTTTAAGAGGGGGTGATCTGTTTGATACCCATAATGATCCTTCATATCCATGTTTCTGCTTTAATACACAAACAAGCAAACCGAAACTAAACGTAAAGTAAGCGAATTACAATTAAGAAGAACAAAAATTCTACTAATCTAAGAATTCTCAAATAACACCACTCCCTGGCAGCGGTGCCATTTTGATGGTTGCGTAATCATGAAACAACTTCCAATGCAAGTGTCTACGATCGTACAATCGTAAAGTAACCCAACCAAGGGTTGGGGTCGAGTCCCAAAGAAGCGGTTTCTGAAAATTAGTGATTAAGCATGAAATTACTAAAGCAAGCCAAAGCTAAAGACTTAACAAATGAAGACATGACAAATTAAAGGGTTTGACACGAGTGTCACTTATCAATGGGGGGTTTGTAAACAAGTAAAGAGCAAAATCAGGAAAATTAACAAGAGATACAATTATGGAGACAGGATTCTTGAGATGTGATAGGAATACGGGTTAGACTAGACTATTGGGTACATGTTTTTGATAGTAAATCCATTGAGTATTTGTGACTAGGCTAGACTATAGTGGGGGTAAATTCTCTCTCGAACAACTTACCCCGAATCAAATGGGTTCCTATCGGACACCCACTTGCCGCATGAAGAACAACTTCTGCCTTACCCCACTCACTCTCTCGAGCTGAGTATGTGGGAGAAGGACTAGGGTTCACCCCCTCGAGATGAACCTCATGTCGACCCACTCCCACCAGCCATCAATTTAGTAGTCTTAGTTTTACGACCTCTCTCTCGAGCAAGCCAAAAACACAAAGGTGAAATCGTATTTGCAACTACAATTTCATTAAGTTCCAGCAAAACTACTAAACGAAATCACATTTACACAACAAATAAACCATCAACAAGCAAGACCCAACAGATAATCTAATCCATATTCACAAAATCACACCCCAAGAATTGGGGTTTTAGCTACACATGCAAAAGAGGTAAAAATGTATACCAATCTCGGTTTCCATCAGCCATTAATTTAGTAGTCTTAGTTTTACGACCTCTCTCTCGAGCAAGCTGAAAACACAAAGGTGAAATTGTATTTCCAACTACAATTTCATTAAGTTCCACCAAAACTACTAAACGAAATCACATTTACACAACAAATATACCATTAACAAGAAAGTCCCAACAGATAATCTAACCCATATTCACAAAATCACACCCCAAGAATTGGAGTTTTAGCTACAAATGCAAAAGAGGTAAAAATGTATACCAATCTCAGTTTCCATCAATGGGTATGCAAGATTAACTCTTAAAACAAGTCAAAAGTGAAGAATCCACAAGACCCAAGTCCAAATCTTGGTGTTGAATCCCTTTGAATCCCTTTGAATCTTCAAGTTCTTCAAAACCCTATCCAAGCTTAGAGAGAATATTCTAAGTCTGATATTAAAAATTAATAATAAAACTTGATAATAATAATTTCTACTATGATATTAAGCCACAAAACTTCAACTAGTATTTATAGTTTTCAGAAAATGTGCTGCGAAGGATCTCTCGGTGAAGTTAGTCGGGATCGCCAATTAACTCGGTGATCCGCCCTTTGGTCTAGTTCATTGCCATCTTGCATTAGCCTTTAGCTTCTTTGTGCTTTGGATCATTGGGTGACATAGTACAGCTTCGTGGAACTGCTCGGCGATACGCCGACTGCTCCTTTTTACCACTGATTTGATCATTTCCTTCAGGGCTCAGCACACTGGAACAAAAGACTAGGATAAGACCTTTTGGCGACTTGCTGAATGGGTTCGGCTATTCTCAGATCTTCATTTCTTCGTTCTTTCAGCTGCTTTTGTTCCTTCTTTGCTAAGTAGTGTCCATGTTTTCCCTCAAACTCCAAATACCTGAAACCTAAGGGTTTTCATCAGATATTGAGATAAAATATGCATTTGAGGACACTAATTCTATCAAAATATAGCTCTAAATAAGTCTAATTTGTGGACTCATCAGCCAGCTGTTTCAGGCTACCATGGATCCATCATTAGTTTAGTCCATTCTTTTCGGACTCAGACTATATATTCAAACTTTTACTTATGTCTATTTTTTAGGGTCGCATCCCTTTTTTCTTAGACTTTTTGATTAGTAGAGTTTTGGTACACTGACTTTCAAGTCTAGGGGTTGAACTTCTGCGAGGTTTATGCTTGGTTGTTTTTGTTAAACCTTCCGAGTTTTTGGGAACTCAGAACTTAATTCATCATTTAAATTTGCTTCCGTATCTTTAAATGATTTAGTTTCTTTAAGTTGCTTAGTTAGGTTGTGGTAGTGGTTCTACCACTGGAGGGTTAGTGTGGGTGCCAATCACGACGGTCTAGGTCGTGACATTTAATTGTTGGATCAAATCTAATATGAGCTAAAAACAACAATATGTCTAATGTAGATATGTAGACCTTGCTCCTACCTAAGAGATAGTTTTCGATAGATCCTCGACTCAAGAAAAAAAAATTCAAAGGAACCCAAAAAAGGATGTATGGAAGCTTTTGAATCAAATTGATAGGAAAAAAACAATAAGTATATAGTAGCAGAACAGTAACTACAGCAAAATAATATGATAATCAAAGTAAAAAGAAACAATTGATAGTAATAGATATCAAAGGATAAGAAACTCTAGAAGTAAAACCTAAAAGACCACTACTAATATAGAAGGATAATAAAATAGCACACTACTACCTACTAATATTTTCGTCACGACCCAAAAATAATGGATGTGATGACACTTGTCTATTCCAAAAAATACAAGTGTGCCTCAACCCAATGAGATGAAAGAAAAACGAAAGATAAAGCAAGAACATGATAAAAATAGAAAACTTATTATTTTTATTTAACAGCCCAAAACCTGATGGTCACGTGTACAAGCCATAAATGTAAAAAAAGAATTCGAAAGATAAATACAAGTCTCAAAGTATTTGTAAGTAGAACAAAATATTAGGTAAAGGAAAAAGAGGACCAACCGGGATGACAAGAAGTTACCTCTCAAAATCTTTGACGAGCCTCGAAATCAAAAGAAGAAGGAGGACATAATTGTACACACTCAGAACCTTCTCATGTGTAGAAGCAAGGAGTGAGTAACAACAACACGGTACCTAACAAGCAACCTAATAAATAAGGCAGCCTAGCTAGAATTTGAATACTTCTTTCCATCCCAACCGAACCTCCTCAAACTACAACCTGCACAGAAATCAGCCTAACCTAACAGTTCTACAATATATAGTTCACAAGGCTCAATATTCATAACCCAAAGTCACAAGTCAACAACCAACACATATAGGGTAATCAAATCACAAGTATCAAGTACATCAATCAAAATTAACCAAAAAGTCAATCATAAGCATCAAAATACATAGATCAACTCTCGCTAGAACCATTTCCCATCAGCCTTATGTCATGTCGCTAGCCAGAATGATTTCCCATCGGCTTTATATGAAATCACTAAACGAAACTATTTCCTATTGCCTTTATATCAAATCACTTACCGGAACCATTTACCATTGTGTCATGACCCGACTCCCTGAGTCATGATGGCCTCTACTAAAAACCTGCCAGAAGGTAAGCTGATGTCACGACCCAAGCCTACACCTTGGAGGTGGCCGACACTCAATGCGAACCCTCATCCTAGCGGACTACAAGAGAAAGATTATCTCAAACATAGATAAGCATCAAATTGAAAGAAACGTTTAAACAGTTTACTAAATCTCAAAACTTTACTGAATATACTGAGTATGAAACATAAGTTTTAAATAAAATATTTGAAACTGACAGACTCTCCAAAACTGTCTATCTATGAAGACTCTACTATTAAGGAAGGATGTCGGGACGAAACCTACGCCCCCTCAAAACTACTAACTAGAAATTAAGTGTGAAGTCCTCTGGAATAGAAGGAGGTTCACCAAAGCTAATTGGAGTGTAGAGTGATCTCAACGAAGCGCCTGTTGATAATCATAAAAACCTATATCTGCATCATAAAAGGATGCAGGTCGAATGACATTAGTAAATGGAATGTACGAGTATGTAATATGGCTAAGTAAACAAATAACTGAACTGAATAGCTGAAAGCAATTCAACTGAATCAATACATGAACATGAAGTGAAAACCATTTAATTTTTACAATAAAATATACAATGAAAGTAATATGCAAATAATATACTTTACTTGTGGGGAGTTTCTCAAACCGACAACCTTTACCATGAGTCTGGCAATGATAAGACGTCCCACTACACTTTGCAAGGGCCCATCATATACCTTGTCGGGGGTATAGAATGATGTCGTGACTATGGATCCAACAACTTGCTTCTTAGAGGTGGTGAGGAGTCGCATAAAGAATCAATGCTAACATATCCTACATTGGATACGTAGTTTTATGGGACTTTCTGAGTATAAAACACTCTAACCTAACTCGATGCTCGATACTACGTATACTCCCAAAATAATTAATATAACTTTCTGCTCAATCCAGCCATTACAAAGAATGGACTTCTTACATTACTTGAAATACTTTTCAAAACATGAGAAGTGTTTACCTTCTTGAAAGCATGCACTTATGAACTTATCTTTCAAGTCTAATAATTAACATAGAAACTCTTAAGTCTTTCTGAAATAGAACCTTTAAATTTTTTCCTCAGGGTTTTACCTTAGGGTTTTAGAGAGAAGAGAATGATGGATAAAGAGATGAAAATCTGATTGTTTTGGGTCTTTAATTAGTTAAGAAATTCTTTTCGGATTTTCTCAGAGGTAAACAGAAAAAAATGATAGGTTTTTATTTTTTCCAGTCGGCAAATTCGTGACAGCACTATATCAAGTTACTAAAATTGTCATAATTTTTTACTCAAACCCCGGATTGTTGCGAAATTAGTGGCATTGGAAAGAAGATTCAAACACCTTTGATTTGAAAGGTTATGGGTCACGTAACTCCTTATATTCTAGGAGATATGGTTGTTTGAAGTGGACCCAAGTAAACTCTTACATCAAAACTTAATCGGTAAGGAAACTTTCAACTCAACTTTGTGCTTGGAGTTTTTATTGACCTTAATTGATATCCAAAATCATTCCACACTAAAGGATTTACCTCAACATATATGAGCAATTTAAGAATAACCCAATAAGACCTTATATGAAAATAAAGAAAAGTTTGGGCTTTAGCTTAGAAATTTTTGGGGTGTTACATCTGCCCCGTACCTAGAACGCTAAGTAGTGATTACAAGGGTAGAACTAAATAGAAAGTAATACTACCATATGAAAAGACAGAAACGGGAAGCAAACCAAAACTATATACAAAGGAAACCCTCCTAAAACCTATAAGTCAAAAGTATAGAGTTGTCTAACAAGATAAATACAAGTCCCAAAAGTGGACCAAAACAAGTCGTCTTAAAGACAAAAGACAAGCTAACATAAGTACAGAAGGAGATAGGCTGATCCAGAATGCTAAGTGCTCACCCTCGTCTCCAATATCCACAAGCTGCAAAAGACGGCAAGAATGATCACCGATGGTAGCTGGTAGTAGGACATGCACAACAAAAAGATGCAGAGTGTAGCATAAGTACAAAAACAAAGGTACACCATAGACATCATCGGCAAACCGAGCAAGAAAGGTAAAAACAATCTAATAAGACAGAATCTAGACACAAACATAGGCAAAAATGGATATGACAAGAAGGCACAGGAGTATACCGAATGTAAATCTAAGTACTGTGAAACTAAACATAACTGGACACCCATAAGGCTAGAAGGTAGACTCGTGCACAAGTTAAATAAAATCCAAACGGACCCCCACAAGCCCGATAAGTACACCAAATAGCTAAGTCTACAAGAAAAAAACGTAATCCAGATCCAAATCCAAGAAAGAGTCAACTCCCAACCCAACTAGCTAGAGTGACAATCAACTCAACCAAGCAACTCCTAACCCAACTAGAAAGAGTGACTATCAACCCAGGCCGCCCAACCATATAATCATCTTCCAGAGGCGTCAACCGCCTAAATAGCAAGAGTGCCTCGGGGCATGTCAACTCCGTATAGGATCTTAGACATCTAAGTCACCCAGCTAGTCAGCCCACTCCCTGGGGATGTCAATGGCCCATCTAGCAAAAGTGCCCTAGGGCGTATCGAATTCGAATAGGATCTCAAGTAGGCTACAAGCCACCATGGATCGATGTCCATTCTCTATGATATCATAAAAGTCTCAAATTCAGAAGCCCTCTGATCCTGAAAAACTACACAATCTAATGCATAGGAGCCGCATAAATAGGGGAGGAGACAAACAGGCTAACAAGCAGCACAAATGCCTAAGTTAAGGCTGATACTATCAAACCCATGTTTGTTATTCCAGACTACAAAGACCTGGTCCATCTGATTGACATCAGACACATACCATAGTCATAAGGTACATGGGTCTAGGGTAACAATAGTCTATCCTAGACAAAGGCCAAATCATGATCCAAAAGCAAGTAATCAAACAAGTAAATCACATAGCACATATGCAACCCTCTACAATTATGGTACTACCCTCAAACAGTGGTAATCAACCCTAAATCATGGTCTTTAGCAAGAAAATAAGGAATAATTAGGTACTCACCCCCAATTCACACTCATCATCATGAATTCACGCATCCATTCACAATCTAATTAGAGAGGAAGTCGTAGCCTACCTGTAGACCAATCATGCGCGCTCCAAATCACAAGGCCAGAGCTTCTCCCTCCCTAATGGTATCTGAACACTGCCACACTATAAAAAGTACTATCACAGCATCAATACGGCCGTTTAAACATCAAAATAACTGAAAATAGAGACAAACCAATTTTTATAGTCAAATGGGAATCGTGGGATCCATGCTGGAAATTTTAGAATTAACTCCCAAAAAATGTCCTAACTATGAATTGAACTTATGTCCCAAAATAGAACACATTTTGAGGCACGAAAATCAACTAACACAAAACACAAAGAAAACTTGAATAACTTTCATGCTAATTTTACCTCGAACGGAGTGTCATCGACACATTACAATCACTACACCAGGTAGCCTAAAAAATAACGTGAATGTGGAACTTTGAATCACCAAAATCAAAGTTAAAATGAGGGAGAAATCACAATCTTACCACTAAGGGAAAAAGCTGGTGGCGACTAGGGATTTAAATATAGGGCCAGGTCGGTCGGCCGTTCACGACTGCAACAGCCCACGCGCAAATGCGAGGAGAGCCGTTCGCGATTGCGGCAGCTCACACATAAGCACACTCTTAGTGCGCCAGTCGTTCTCAACCGCAAGGCCAGGCGCACAACCGCGATGCCTCAGCTGACAGCAAAGGGCTTGGGCCTCCAAACTTCCATGGGGTGCCCAGGATTCATTTGGAACCCTATGCACACAAAGGAACTATGTTACCCCATCGGAAAAAGCATTATGGACTCAAAGGAACCATCAAAAATTTCTATCAGAGGTCATTTCAATAAAAATTAGGTTCACACCCTATTTTTATTTTAAGCCAAAATCAATAAGGGTTGTTGGAATTAGCCCAGAAGCCTCGGACCTAAGCAAAGGGTCGTTCTACACTAAACTCGATATTCTGGAGCTAACCGTGCTAACATTATTCTCATTCGATCTGGTTCACTCAGACGGTTGACTAAAGTCAAGGTTAGGCTTCAACTTAAACGTTAAATTCCCTAATCACACAGACTCGCAGTGAAAGCCTCTAAATTCATGCCGACCATGCTACTAGTATAAAATGACCCCTGTGGAGCTGACATAATCATCAAAGTTTGATTTCTAGGTCATTTTTCTGATCTTTAGATCAAAATTGTTCTTTCAAGGTTCGGAAGCTCCAAAACACTAAAAGTCACATAATAATAAAATGAACAACCAGGTTACCAAATTGTCAGTCCAAACAAGTCATAATGACTTGGGGTCACTTGACTTGGGGTCACTACGGGAAAGCTCTAAATGGCAAATATGAGACATAAACACATAAATGACCTTAAGGTCATTAAAACATCCACTACTAAAAAGGACTTTCGTCTGCAAAAGTAAGAGTCAAGAAGTACATGAAGTCTCAAATAAGACACGAAACTGCTCCCGCATATCATGATCGGTCTTCCAGATAGCTTCCTCAATATGACAATGCCTCCAACATACCTTAACTACAAGAATGGCTCTCAAATTCAACCGTCGCACATCTGTGGAAAGAATAGCAGCTTGATCCTTCAAAAAGGTCAAGTAATCATCCAACTCTGCTGCATTATATTGGAGAACATGAGACTCATCTAGAACATACCGGCACAACATCGAACCATGAAAGACTAGGTGGATAGCTGAGAATACCAGAGACAAAACTAACTCCTGTGCAACCTCTCCAACCATCTGGAGGATCTCAAAAGGCCCAATATACCTTGGGCTGAGCTTTCCCCGCCTCCTAAATCTTATCATTCCCTTCATGGGAGACACACAGAGGAAAACTCTATTAGCAACTGAAAAACCACAAAGACCACCGCCTACGATCAACATAACTCCAGTGCCTACTCGAAGCTTTCTGAAGTTTTTCTTGAATCACCCTCACTTGCTATAAAGTGTCATGCCTTAAGCCTGCATCCTGGATGTGGGCGGCACTTGATAACCATTGTTAGTCCTCAAGCGAACCATGTGTATCGTTCATTACTCAACAAAAGACTTACTCAAGTGAAATAGGAACTCAATACAAAGATTAACTCTCAAGGGATCAATAGTAGCCTAACTCAATAACGTCAAAAAGTATTTAAATAACGTAAGTACTAAATTCAAGGTCTTAAAGGAACATCAACAAATGAAAACAGGGAAAAAAGACTCCTCAAACTGCTACTGTATATGAAGCCCCTATATATTACAATGGATGTCGGGACAAGACCCTCGATAGTCTAACAAGAACAAATCAATAATGTGAAGCCCTCCGGAAAGCAATGAGGCTCACCAAAGCTAGCTGGAATGCAATGGGATCAACGGAGCACATGTTGATTACCCTGAACACCTATATTTGTATCATAAATAAGATGCATATCTAATGAAGTAATTACATTAAATGTATGTGCATGCAAGGGGAAAAACTTAAAGCAATATATAACTGAACTAGCAAGGCTGGAACGAATACTTACCTCAACTCGACTCAATATGAAAGCAACAATAAGAGATGCAATATATAAAGCTTTTAAAATAGTAGATATCAACTAAATGTATATAAAAATACAATGGTATACTCTTTACTCTTATTTGGGAGATTCTCTAATAGACAACCATCATTATGAGCTAAGTGATGATACAACGTCTCGCCCATGCTGCCAGAACTGTCCTATATGTTGCCGGGGTATAGAACTCCTCAACTAAGTGGATCCACTAAGCTAAGCTTAAAAGCAATAAGGAATCATCCAAAAGTATGACCCATTACCCATATTGGCATCCATGATTTATGAGGATTTTGAGTTGTCTGAACTCATCACCATATCGGTGCTCAATAGTACTCACAATAATATATAAATCATGTTCAAAGGTTTCAAGCATCAGTCTTTCTAAATTTGATGTAATTACTCAAAAGATTCTCTTAAAAGAGGTAATACTCTTAAATTCCTCTGAACTTGTAAACTAATTTAGAAATCGGTGTTTCTCTCCTTTAAATGTATAAGTATTACATATTTGGGAATACTTAGTTCCCTTATACTCATTTTAAAACATGAAACTCAACTTTCTTCATCCTCATAATCATTTAATCAAGACTTAGTTCAAATCTTTAGCTAATTTCAAAAGGGTTCTCAACTTTGACTCAAAAGGTCCTCTTGAACTTTCCTCTTAACTTTCCTATAATTTAAAAATGTAAATTAAGCTATGTGATTAGGATATGCATGATCTCTCAAGATTAATGAACTCTTTAAGAGTGAATATCGAAAGAAGAACTTAGGTACGATTCGAGGGAACATGCACAGAAAAAAGGACAAAAGGGTAAGGGACTTGGCGACCCATGCACACTGAGTGGCGCCGGGCACCAATCCTAAAACTATTGGGAGGTAGTTGGGACGCAGTGCTAGTGTGGAACGCCATGCCCCAAACTACTGACCAGTAGTTTGGGCGCGATGGTGGCACGACACCCCACCCCTCTACCTTAATTTTGATGAATTTTCTTGCTCAAATTCGTTGCCTAACTCACCTAGTATCGAATGATTTCCTCCAAACTTATTTAGATTTATATACCCAAAAAAATTTAACAAAATCCCACCTAAAATCCATCAAGAACAACACTTATTCGCAAGATCCTCACCTCAAGAACTCAAAAACCTCCATTTTAAAAGAATGTGATTAAAACTCAAAAAATTCTCAAGAAACTCAATCTAAACTATCTCATGGACAAATTCATGAATGAAATTACATGATTAGCGTGACGTTAAAAAAAACAAACACCATGAGAGATTACATACCTCAACGAATACTTGTTCTTGGCGAAAACCCTCAACCCTTGAATGAACGATCAAAACCCCTTCTCTATTCTCGCCTTGAACTTGCTCCAAAATCTGTAAATGTTGTTGGAATGTCTCAATTAACTTAGCGTTTGATTAGACCCTTAAATTGGGTGGGTAAAATGTGGGTTGAACTTTAGGGTTAAGAAAAATACCAAAATACCCTTTCCTTAAACGGATGAAAGGCCTTAACTAGAGAGGCTCCACTCAAATAGACATAACTTCTTACTCCTAGCTTAGAATTTAGCAAACTCGACGGCGTTAGAAAGAGGACTCAAAGACCTTCGATTTGATACATCATGGGCTACCTAAATCTTTATGTGCTAAAATTTATGGTCATTTTAATTTGACCCAAAACTAAAAACTAAAGTTTAACTTGTATGAATCTCTAGTTGGCCTTCCAAAGTATGAGATGGTACAATATCTCCCCCTTGGGAATATTCGTCCCTGAATGAGATCACACTAAGACAAAATGGAATGGGAAGCATCTAATAACCCCAACTCAAGTACACAACATGCAATTAACATAACTTAACATATTAACTGAATGACTACTTTACAAAGGATAAGTACCTTGGTTTGGACTCTTTCCGGAAGAAATGAGATGTGGGAATCTCTTCTTAATAGCCTCCTTAGCCTCCCAAGTAGCTTCCTTAGCCAATTGATTTCTCCATAAGACCTTTACTGATGTCATCTCCTTGGTTCTCAACTTGCTTACCTTACGATCAAGAATTTGAACAGGCATCTCCTAATAAGATTGGATGTCCTTAATACCAATGTTCTCAGTATGTACAATAAGCAAAGGATCGCCCATACGCTTCTTCAATATAGAAATGTGGAATACCGGGTGGACTGCTGCTAACTCTTACAGTAGCTTCAACGCATAAGAAACATTGCTAACTCTCCTGGATATCCGTTAAGGACCATTGTACCGGGGACTGAGTTTTCTTTCTTACCAAATCTCATAGCACCTTTAATGGGTGAAACCTTCAAGTATACCCAGTCATTAACCTCGAACTTTATGTCTCTTCTCCTACCATTTGTATGGATTTCTAATGACTTTGTGTTGTTTTTAGCATTTCTTAAATAATCTTCACCTTCTCCCTGGCTTGATGTAACAAGTTTGGCCCTATCAACTCAGGTTTACCAACCTCAAACCAACCAATAGGTGACTACATCTTCGCATATAAAGAGCCTCATATGGAGCCATTTGGATACTGGAGTTATAGTTGTTATTGTAAGCAAACTCTATGAGAGGCAAGTGGTCATCCTAATTACCATTGAAGTCTATGACACATGCCCTCAAGATATCCTCTAGGGTTCAAATTGTTCGCTCTGCTTGACCATCAGTCTTGGGATGGAAAGCGGTACTAAGATTCACCTTCGAACCCGAACCTTTTTCAAAGGATTTCCAGAATTGAGTAGTCAATTGTGCCCTTCTATCTAAAATGATAGACAAATGAACTCCATGAAATTTTACTATCTCTGGAAGGTACAATCATTACCGACAAGAAATGGGTCGATTTAGTAATTCGATCTACAATCACATAAATCAAATAATGTTGCCTGCGATATTGTGCGACAAGCAAGTAATGAAATCCATATTGATCATCTCACACTTCCATTTTAGAATAGCTACATTATGAGCCATACCACCGGGCCCTTGGTGCTCTACCTTGACTTGTTCTCAATTTGGGCAGTTGGCAATGAAATCTGCAATACACCACTTCATACTACTCCACAAATAGACTTTCCTCAAGTCACTGTACTTCTTTGTGGAATTAGGATAGATCAAATATCTGGAGCTATGAGCTTCCTCCATGATCCTCTCTTGGAGTTCATCCACCTTTGGTACACCCAATCTACCTTGATACCTCAACACACCATCTCCCCATTGTGCAAAAGCCATCACCTTCTGCTTATGAACATTTTCCTTCAATTCAAGTAAAAGAGGGTCTTGGTCTTGTTTCTCCTTCACTTAAACACTAGTGATGATTCAACCCCATTCATCACCACCACTCCACCTTATTTGGAATCTAACAAATGGACTCCCAAACGTTCAAGCCTGTTGTCACAACCCCAAGGTACCCCCTAGATGTAACAAGGCGTACAAGACCCCGAGAGGCCTCATACAAGCCACTTAGCATTCATAACATAAGATAATAGAAATTACGAGATTTTTAACACATTTCAACACAATCAAAGTCTTTATAAAACGAAGCTGAAGTCTAATACACTTTGTCTAAAACCATCTCAAACAATAGAATCTTTGGGACACAGCCCTGCAATAACGTTCAAGGCATAAAATGAAAGTACATAAGAGAAATGGTGGCCAAATCCTCAAATGATATGATGACTCACCAATCTTCAAATCTTTCTTCTACTATGATCCTTGCCACGTGGATGAGAATCGATATTGCCGGACCCTACATTTAGATAAGAAATGTAGGCACAAGTATGTGTTAGTACAAATATGATAGCTTGCATAAACATCAACATAAGCGTAAGAATTATATATATATATATAAGTCATAAACCATGATCAACACAAGTGAATATCATCTTAAAACATACTTACGATACTTCCTTGAAGTAACCTTGTTTTCATCATAACTATGCTAAGCTTGACATAAGAAGTAGTCAATTCTTAGTTATTCTCATTATCTAATGTAAGGCACGTCATCTAGCTAATCAAAGAAAATTTACTATCCATGGAAGAGCACCTTCTCATGCCAATCCAAGCTACCCATTGAAAGGTATCATCTCATCAATCCAAGCTAACCATGGAAAGGTACTACTAAGTAACCAATCCAAGATATCCATGAATGGTATCATATTCCCAATTCAAACTATCCATGAAATGGTATTGTCTTACCAAGTCAAGTTATCCAAGAAATGGTATTGTCTTAACGAGTCTAGCTATCCATGAAATCGTCAACTAAGTAACCAATCCAAGTTAAGTCTCATTAACATAACTCATAAATTCTTTGATTCATTTTAGGTGAGCAAGCCTTTCAACCTAGAATTTTTCTATGTGAGAAAACCTTTCACATGCATACATTCATAACTAAGAAATTCATGTGGGAACTATCCCTTCCCAAACAAATACATCAATAATCAACAAATCATAACATAAGCTTTACTCTCAAAGCACTACATCTCATAATCATCATATATGCTTTACTCTCAAAGCAATCAACATCTTAATCATCATATATTCTTCAATCTCAAGCAATTCTAATGTATCTCATTAATACTTTAAGCATACATTTAAATCCATAATTCTCCTTTCATGACGTAAACCGAATTACATCAATTTCATCTTTCTAAATATGGGTTAGGCATAGGTACATGTAAATTCATCCTAAAAACATGTAATTCTATCAATTCATGCATAAACAATCATAACCCAATCATTTGGATCAACATTCATCAAGACCCAACTCAAATTGGGGAATTTCTACTTTTCAATTGGGGAATTTGATATACCGTGAGTTTATGGTGATTTTGATGCATTTCACTTAGAGTTTGTGTGTGTCTTGAGCTATATTTTTATTAGATATAATGTTTTATGTAATCTTTTGTAGGAAATTGGTTTGGAAGCATTTGAGAGAAAATAATACTAAAATTGGCAGCAGCAGCAACCAACGGATCCAACCACGGACTGTAGGTCTAGTGATGTCCCATATGTAGTGCATCGTAGTGGAGATCAGGGAAATTTGACCAAGTGTGGAACCACGGAAGATAATGACAGACCGTAGGTCGAGTGACGACCCGTCCTGCACATCCGTCGATGAGATCAGAGATATAGAGTTCCAGTACCTGAACCACGGAGGCGACCCACAGATATTAGGTCGAACCACGGTCTGTACGTCCTGCCGTCAGTCAAAACCGCGTCCTTGACTAATTTTCTTTATTTTTTTCCTAGTTGGTTTAGGATTTAAAACTCTATATATATGGTTTGTATTTTCCGTTTTTGGGAGTTAGACATTATTGTATACTTTTGTTTTGGTCTTTTGGAATTATTTTGCAAACTCTTAGCAATTTAATTTCTGAAAGTTGGTTTATGCAATTTGCACTTTGATTTTCAATTAAAGATTTCGGTTCTCATCTATTATAATTGTAAGTTCATGATTTCTTTTAACCTGATTATGAATTGTGAACTCTCAAGCATGAGTAGCTAAATCCACAACTAGGGTTGTGGGAACCATGAGCAATTAACAAAGTATGAACAATAACAAAGTAGTTCTTGAATAGTGTTTATGCATGTATTGTTAATCTTTTCGTTTAGAAGTCTTTCTAGAGGTTTACAACAATAGAACTCACCTCATTCCTACTTTCCTTACCAATGGGGTAACGAATGAGAAAAGGATTAAACAACAGAGATATAGTTAAGGATTTGCTGCTATCTAATAGTCTAACTTTAATCAATTGAGAATAGTGTGAATACCCTAAGTTAATTGACACGATGACTAATCAGGGAGAAGGTAAGGGTTAGTAAAGCACACACTCGTTGATTACCAAGTCGTGGGTGAATGTTCCTACTAAGATTATCAATCTCATAGGGATACATAACTTATCGGCCTTGCATGTCAAACACTAGGATATGATTACTATTATTAGGATTATTGTGTTAAGAGCTTTTAGGGAGCACATATACCCTAGTTTCCATCTTATATTAATATCTCAAACTGTGAATCTTGCTTACTTGTTACTTATTGATTCAAATCAACAATTTGTTACTTTAGTTACAAAAACACCCCTGTTTACTTTTCTAAGAAATAGTTCGACTAAAAAGAGATAATTGTGAGTTAAATTTAAGTCTAAAACATATTCCTCATGTGATTGACCCCAACCTACAAGTTAGGTTCTTTACTTGATAACGATCACTTATGCTTCTTTAAGAGAGGTTTAATTTGAGCATATCAAATTTTGACGCCGCTGCTGGGGAATACGGCGTTTAGATTCAGTTTAACTACATTATTGAACTTTAGTGAAGTATTTCCTGATTTTACATTTTTGTTCTGTTTTTGTTTTCTACAAGTTCCAACTCTAGTGTATGCCAAGTACACAGAGTCAAGGTGAACCATTGACCCTCTACGATCTTGAATTGAGAAGAACTTTGAGGAAAATGAATAATCAAGGGGTACACAATAATCCAATCAGAGAGGGTCTAGGAAATGGAGTTGAATTGCAGCCTCCTGGGGTTGTTAATGTGCTCGCTCAGGTTCATGTGTTAATCTAATCAAAATTGCAGAAAAGGTGTAGAATCTGCCATCACCGAGGTTTCTTGATAACTACAGGGGTTGACTATGAAGCAGTTAGATCAGATGGGCCTATTGTTCTCCCTCCTCTACCTCCAGGACATACATTTGTGGTGACCAGTAGTTTTATACAAATGCTTACGACAAGAGGGTTAATTGTTGGGTTGGCTTCGGAAGATCCATACGCTCACATGGCTAAATTTTCAACTGTCTGTAAAATCTGTGTAGGACGACCAGAGTTGGATATGGATGTCATAGGCTTGAGATTATTCCCATTGTAGTTTATCGGCGATGCTGATGTGTAGTTTTCTGAGCTGCCTTATAATTCGATCTATACATGGGACCAATTGCGTAAGATTTCATATCGAGGTATTTTCTGGTGTCCAAAAAGTTAAATCATAAACATAAACTGAATAACTTCACAACACTACCTGGAGAGTCGATAAGCAGTTTTTAGGATAGGTTCACTGGTTCATGAGAAGTGTTTTGAATCAATGCATAGATGTTGAGTCATTGAAGGAGTACTTCTACAGAGAAAAGGATGACAATGGAAGGGTTGTTTTAGATACCATTGTCGGAGAATCATATGGTGAGTACACTTTCGAAGAAATCGCTGAAAAACTTGAGAGGATTTCCCAAAATGATAAAGCATGGAGCACTAGAAAGGAAAATACTAGAAGGTACATGTTTGCTGTCCAAGCTGCACCAAATCAATCTTATGATGACATTCATGAAGAGATGACTCAAATGAGGACAGAACTGGGCTTGGTATTGAAACATTTAAGTGGAAATGCAGAAAAGGTGAATGCAGTAAATTATCTAACTAGAATTCCACCACTACCAGTTCAGGAATGTTACTATGAGGAGGATTCAAATTTGGTTAATGATCAGACGGGGGGTTTTCAAAACAACGCCCAAGGTTCCAATTCAGATAATTTGTGCCAAGGTCAGGAAAACCAAGGTCGGAACTATGTCAACTATAATTGAGAGGGAACCTATGTCCGGGATGGGAACTTCAACCATGATAACAACTTGAACCGGAACAACTATGGCAACAAGAATGAGAGAGTTGGGCCTTATGTTCCACCTGGCAATAGAGAATCTGCTAATAGAGAGGGTGGTAATATTTTGACTCATATTGAGGATATGATGCAAAAGATTATGAAGAAGTTTAATGCGACAGATAAATATGCGAAAGAGATGCGTAATGATTTATGTGGGATTCGTCAAAAGGTAGATGCCCATGCAGTGTCAATAAAGCAACTCGAGCAACAGTTTAGTCATTTGTCCACTACTGTAAACCCACGTCAGCCTGGAACACTTCCTAGAAACACCATCCAGAATTCAAAAATGATGGGAATTATATGGCAGTCACTACTCGTGGAAAAAATCAGACCATTGATCCCCCCATGCCGTCTGAGGTTGAGAGAGTGATAGGAAAAGATGAGAATGAGATTGAGGTTACGAAAGATCTGAAAGTTGATATAGAAAAGGAAGCTGAGGTGACCCAAAAAGTTATTCCCATGCCTAGACCTCCACCTCCGTTTCCACAAAGATTGGTGAAAAAGACTAAAGAGGGAAAATATAACAGAATCATCACTATGTTGAAACAACTGTCCATAAATGTTTCGTTGATAGAAGCTTTGGAACAAATGCATGTATATGAAAAATTCATGAAGAACTTGGTGACCAAAAAGAGGGCTGTCAGTTTTGAGGATGAAGAAAAGTTACAACACTGTAGTGCTATTGCTACTAGGTCACTTGTGCAGAAGAAAGAGGACCCTTGAGCTTTCACTATTCCTTTTGCCATTGGTATGTTGCACTTTGCGAAGGCCTTGTGTTATTTGGGTACCACCATTAATTTGATGCTATTTCCGATTTATAAAAATTTGGGTTTAGGAGCTCCATAACCGACTGTGATGCTTTTACTAATGGCTGATAGAACTGTGAAGAGGCTCATTAGAGTGTTGCAAGATGTCCTGGTGAAAGTAGAGTCATTCATCTTCCCGGTGGACTTTGTGATCTTAGATTATGAGGTTGATTTTGAGGTTTCCATCATCTTAGGGAAACCATTTCTTACTACTAGGCGTGCATTGGTTGATATGGAGAGAGTTCAGATGAAATTCCTATTAAACAATGAGGAGGTAACTTTTAACATTTGTAGGTCTATGAAGCATGAAAGTGATCTTAAATGAGTATATGTGGTGAATCACATTGTGGGGCAAGAATCTGAGGTATCTATTGAGAAAAGGTTAGGTGTTGATGCGCTAGCAGTGGTGATGATGAATTTTGACAGTGATGGTATTGATGAGTATGAGGAGCTATTTGCTGCACTTGATAGGTTTGAGTTTTGTTTCAAGCCAAAGCGGTTGGAATTAAATATGAAATATCATGACACCCCACCTGCAAAAACCGTCTGTTGGTGAGCCTAAAAAACTGGAACTTAAGGTTCTTCCATCCCACTTGTGATACGTATTCTTGGGACAAAATAGCAGTTTGCTTGTAATTATTGCTGCTGACTTAAGTGAAGGGCAAAAAGAGGCCTTGGTATCTGTACTGAAGCAATTTAAGAGGGATATTGAATGGACTATTGCAGACATTATTGGGATTCCTCCGGGCATTTTTTCTCACAAAATTCGACTCATGCCGGATAGCAAGCCAAGTATTGAGCATAAAAGGAGATTGAATCCCCTTATGCAAGAGGTTGTGAAAAAAAGGAGATTATTAAATGGTTGGATGTTGGAGTCATATATCCCATTGCTAATTGTAGTTGGGTTTTCCATGTTCAGTGTGTGCCAAAGAAAGGAGGGATCATTGTGGTTCCTATTGCTAAAAATGAGCTTGTTCTAATGAGGCCAGTGATTGGGTGGAGACTGTTTATGAACTACCGCAAGATAAATGCATGGACGAAGAAAGATCACTTTCTGATTACTTTTATGGGCTAGACGCTAGATCGTCACGCTGGTAAGGGCTGGTATTATTTTGTAGATGGGTATTCGGGCTGCAATCAAATCTTCATAGCTCTGGAAGACTAAGAGAAGACCACATTCACTTGCCCTTATGGGGCTTCCTCCTTCAAAAGGCTGCCATTAGGGTTATGTAATGCTACAGCGACCTTCCAGCGGTGTATGATGTCGATATTTTCAGATATGGTAGAGGACATGATAGAGGTATTTATGGATGATTTCTCTGTGGTAGGTGACTCGTTTGATGATTGATTGGCACATTTGGCTGAGGTACTAAAATGGTGTGAAGAGTGTAATCTTGTGCTCAACTGGGGAAAGTGCCACTTTATGGTAAAAAAGGGTGTAGTTCTGGGACATCAAATTTTGCAGAAAGGTATTGAGGTTGATAGAGCCAAAGTTGAGGTAATAGAAAAACTTCCACCACCCATCTGTGTAAAAGGTGTTCAAACTTTTCTTGGGCATGTGGGTTTCTACCAGAGGTTCATAAAAGATTTCTTAAGAATTGCACACCCATTGTGCAAGCTACTCGAAAAGGAGTGTAAGTTTGATTTTGATGATGCTTGTCTGATAGCATTTGGAGAGTTGAAAGAAAGTTAACTTTGGCCCCTATCATTATTTCACTGGATTGGGGACAACTATTTGAAGTGATATGTGATGCGAGTGGGGTGGCGCTTGGTGTAGTATTACGACAGACGCGGAGAAGATTCTTCATCCGATTTATTGCGTCAGAAAAGCTCTGAATGTTGCTCAAAAGAACTATATTGTGAATAGGAACTCCTTGTTGTGGTTTTCACATTTGAGAAATTTAGATCCTACTTGCTTAGTACTAAGGTCATAGTGCATACTGACCATTCTGCATTGAGGTATTTGATGGCTAAAAAGGATGTAAAACCAAGGTTGATTAGATGGGTACTTTTGTTGCAGGAATTCAATTTTGAGGTAAAGGATAGAAAGGGAATAGAAAATTAGGTTGTTGATCATTTATCGAGACTAGAGGAGGAAGCTATGATCAAGTTAGAGTATGCAGTTGAGATTAATGTTGCGTTCCCTAATGAACATGTATTGGCTGCTTCTTGTGATCTTATCCCTTAGTTCGCAGATTTGGCTAACTACTTTGCAAGTGATGGTTCCATCGGATTTTTCATTTCACCAAAGGAAAATGTTTATGTCTGATGTGAAGAAGTTCTTTTGGGATGGGCCGTAGTTGTTTTGTGTTTGTGCTGATGGGATTATTCGTCACTGTGTACCCAAGGTTGAGATAATGAGTATACTCGAGGCGTGTCATTCATTGCTTGTTGGTGGACACCATAGTTGTATTCCAACTACTCATAAGATCCTGCAGTGTGGATATTACTGGACTACCATCCACCAAGATGCTCATGATTTCACCAAGTCTTGTGATTGTTGCCAATGAGAAGGAAGAATTTCAAAGAAGCAAGAACTACCTATGAACCTGATATTGGTGATAGAGTCATTCGATGTCTGGGGTCTTAACATCATGGGTCCATTTGTGAGTTCGCATATGATGAAGTATATTCTTGTTGCGGTTGACTATGTATCAAAATGGGTTGAAGCAATTGCGCTTTCAAACAATGAGGGAAAGTGTCACTGCATTCCTGAAAAAGAGTATTTTCTCTAGATTTGGTACACCTAGGGCAATTATCAGCGATGGAGGTTCTCACTTTTGTAACAAGTTGTTTAAAGCGTTGCTAGAGAAGTATGGTGTTTGTCACAGTGTAGCCACTCGGTATCATCCACAGTCTAGTGGGCAAGTTGAAGTGTCGAATCACGAGATAAAGAAAATTCTTGCAAAGACCGTAAATGCTAACAGAACTGATTTGTCAAGGAGGCTTTATGATGCTCTATGGGCTTATCGCAGTGCATTCAAAACTCCCATAGGTATGTCCCCCTACCAACTTGTATATGGGAAATCTTGCCATTTGCCTGTAAAGCTAGAGCATAAAGCAATGTGGGCACTAAAGAAGTTGAATTAGGATTGGGGCGCCGCATCGAGTCAAACACTGAATGACATAAATGAGCTTGATGAGTTTCGCCTAAAAGCATATGAAAGTTCAGCCTTGTATAAGGAGAAGATGAAGAAGTACCATGATCAGAAGATCGAAAAGCGTGAATTTATTTCTGGTGATTTCGTGCTCTTATTTAACTCAGGTTGCACTTATTTCTTGGCAAGCTCAAGTCTAAGTGGACCAAGCCATTCAAAGTAACTCAATTATTTCCACATGGAGCAATTGAACATAAGGAAGGAACGAGGTTCAAAGTGAAGGGCCAGAGGATAAAATTCTACTTGGGTAAATATGAGAGTATCAATGAAATGGTAGATGAATGGGATCGTAGTAAAGTCTAAGTAACTAAGGGGTCTGCATCGTACCTCGACGTTAAATCAAGCGCTGATTGGGAGGCAACCCAAGATGTAAATTCTAGCCAACTATATGAGTTTTTTTTCGATATAGGGAGTTTTTCTTAAATTTGTAGTTTTCTAAAATAGTTGTTTCTTAATATTAGTTTTAGTGTTGGCTAGATATAAATAGAATAGGGTATGTGTCTAAAAAAGTGTCCAGAAAATGTAAAAAGGAAGTCCTAAGGTTTGTTACGTGTGCAGGGATCAAAAGGCAAATTCTGCAGAAAATAAGCTGTGCAGTGATGTACGGGTCCCATCGACGGTCCGTTGGTCCACCCACGAACAGTGGATGGCATCCGTAGATCCCAAGTATGTTTTCTAATTTTTACTAAGTGTTGGAGTGAACCACGGTCCCCATTGATGGACCCTAAGTCGACCCATGGACCGTCGATTAGGTTTCTTGGGTCCAAGTTAGGGTTTCAGATGACCCGACCCAAACCCCATTATAATAAAACCCCTTCATTTTAAATTAATTTCCCACTTCCCTCTTTTCCCCTAACCATTACAAACCAATTAATTACCCTAATTTCACCCACTAAACATCCCCATCAAATTCATATAATCATCCCATTCCAATTTCAATTCCTTTCTACTCCCATATCATCCATTTTCTCCCAAATCCTCCATTTCCCCTAAATTTTCCTCCATTTCCATCAAGCATCCACGGTCCAGGTTCAGTGTCAAGGTTGTTAAAGTTCAAAGTAGAAACTGATGTCTTACGCACTCACCAACTTGGTTTACTTGTAAGGTAATCGACTTCACCGAAACTTTGAAATATTCAATGATTAAATTGTGAAGTCACTATGTCAAACTTGACCTTGGGTAGTTAATTGCTTGATATATTTGTTGAAATATAGTGTAGATCCTACCCTTGGAACGTTGGTGTGTGAGTGTGTTGTAATCTAAACTTTAATAATTTAGGTTGTTGGGTCTAGTTGGAAGTTTTGTCTTAGGGCTTCGTTGTTTCCGTATTGATAATCGAATGTTGCATAATCGAAATCCTAAGAATGATGAACTAGCATATAACTTGTTGAAATGCATGTTTAGACTCGAAATAGTTATTGATTGTGTGTTTTAAAATGTTGTATGAAATTTTGGAATTGAATGTCTGGCACATTTGTGGTACACAGCCACAACTGACGGATGGTAGGTCCACCTATGGACGGTAGGTCGTGGTCTGTTGACTGCATGTGTAACAAATATTGACTAAGTGGTGAACCACGGTGTGGACTACAGTATCTTATTCCATCGGTGGACCATTCTGCATATCCGCGGTTCTAACTTCAGAGACCCAAAAAGGGACCCTCTGACCTACGGAGGGGACCCACGGCCTATCACTCCATCGACGAACCGTAGGTACCCACCGTGGGTCGCCAAACCTGCTACTCCTAAATTTTTTTAGTTTTTTCCCAAGTCCTAATCTTGTTCTAAAATATTTTCTTAGGCATTCTTGTGCTGTTTAAGTACTAACTAGTCTTCCACACGTATCATGACACCGAAAAAAGATCATGTGTACGCAAGGGGGGGCAAGTATAGGTCTGTTCCCCCGTCCCGCCATGAGTACATCCCTGAGGCCATTAGAGACTCCCCTACTGCCCTCCTCCAAAGTACGAGGAATCGAGCCAGATAGATACTTACTTCTAGTGACAAGGTAGAGGTCACTGCCCCCCTGTCTGAGGAGAGGGCTATACACTGCCCTATCAAAAAGGCAACCCTGAGCTTCATCGCAAAGTTCTTTTGGTCTGTGGTTCGTACTAGACTGTCCCCTACACAGGCGAACAATGTTGTTACTTGGGACTGGGTTGTGATGATAGCAGCCATTATGGTAGGACTTGAGATTTATTTCGTCCGAATTCTGATAGTTGAGATTCACGAGAGGGCCTTCAAGAACACCACTACTATGCCCTTCCCGTGACTGTTATTCCATATATGCAGGGAGGCTTCAGTGCCTATTTGGCATTGTGACAGGTTGCTCGAAGCAACCAAGACTGTGGACATTGGCCTCATTAAAGATGATGTCAATCTTGCTGCACCACGGAGGGAGACACAGGTTGACCTACCGCTCTTGGGTGCTGATCTTGCAGAGGATGTGAAGCAGATTCACGCTGATAACACTACCATACCGCCCACTTTTGTAGATTCACAAGCTCCCGCTTCTACTGCAACCAGTCAGTCCATGAGCTCCTCCCGATACACTCCCCCCCTTCAGGGTCCACTTTAGTCCCTCTTGCCCGAGTCTAGAAGTTGGAGGCCCAGATGGCTACACTGTTGAAGCACATGCAACCCTGGATGTATCGATTTGTTGAAGAGTCCAAGGCTCGTATTGTACGGATGATGGATGGGAAGATTTAGGCGGTCCACAAGTGCCTAGATGCATTTGAGTTGAGAGTCTTGGAGAGGCCTGTGCCTACTATAGATGTGACCACTTCCTAGATGGAGTTGGCTAAGCTTCGGTCTGATGTTGATGCCCTACTAGCCCATGCTAAGATTGTACCAGAGACTGCGCACGTGGTTGAGGAAGATAAGGTGATGATGTCTGCATTGTTCGAAAATCCTATGCCATCGCCTGACCCTTCCCATGCTATTGGGAAACACCACCTGTAACGACCCTAAAAACGAACTAGTGAAACTAGAGCCTCACATGTGAATTTGGAGTTGAGAACTTAATGAAATGATTATATTTGAATTTGACCCAAAAAGTTCTTAAAAATGTGCTTCGGAAGTTACCGAAAACTTGTTTA
>JAJOOF010001056.1:0-48779 GCA_029582545.1 Solanum lignicaule | reverse complement strand
TTTAACACTTGAAAGTTATAGTTCATGAAAGTCCCAAGAACAAGACATAATTTTAAGTATGAAACTTACAAAAATGTGATTGTCTAGGAGGATTTATTAACTTTCTATTTTCATGGCTATAATTTATGAAATATATTTCATAAATACATGATTTATCGTATGAAAATAAATTAATACTCAATATTTTATAAAAGTTAATCTAACGAAATAAATCGAATATAAATGTAAATTAAGATTGTGTTTAAAATGTATGAAGTGACTAAAAAAATACTTAGTAGTTGATGGATCCAAACATCAAGCTCTATCTAGAAGAAAGTGTAACCTATATAAAGAATTCATATACTAAAGTAAAAATTCAAAGAGTACTTTTGAGTTGATAACCAATTGCTCGAATTAAGAACTCAATTTATACAAACATTAAGTGTGAGCCAAATGTCATAATTGACCAAATTCTTTTGAAAACTAACCAAATGATAGAAGTAGCTGAAAAAAGTTATTTATGAGATTCTCTAAATTTTCTCATTCTTGAAACCTTCTAATCGTAGATATTCTCAGTTTTAGAATAATCCACTGGGGATATCGCAACACACTATCGAATTGGGAAGAACTTGTTTTTCGTAATGACATAAACTATATGACAACATATAATTTCAATCTTTTTTAATTTGAAGCATATTTTAACAAGGTCCCAAAACCTTTACAAAACCAATAATTTCATATAAAAAAATCTAGTTTTATTCATTTCATCCAGATAAAAGTTCGAGTTAATCTTATAGAGCCGAAACTTCTGAAGATATAAGAATCTAAAATCTTGATATTTTTTTTTCTCTTCATAAGATTCATTGCTCTATGAGGATAGAGACTCTTGTGTTTCTAATTATAAAAAAAAATTAAAATTATGATTCTCATATAATCCTTAACGGTTGCATCATATTATATAAATGTATGTTATGACTTGTTAAATCATAAAATTATGACATATTTTCAAATGATAATATATTGACTCTTGTGATTTTTGTTAAAGAAATGAAATGAAATGAATTTTTGTGCTATTTAGGGTAAGTGAATGAATTCACCGATTTTGCTAAAATGTATGACTAATATAAATAAATAAAGATGATTGTATGTTGCCTATCCGATCGGAGGGAATTAAGGTTGATAAAGATTTTTTGAATCTTTGATACATCAACTACAAAATGAGTTTTGGCTATAAGCCATGATTTATAAATATGATGATGAAATGTACATGTTCTTCTTACCAAGTCGGAGTAGAACAAACATTTTCCTTTGCTAAGAGAAGAGAGAGAAGGGAAAGACAGATGGTAGAAAGAAATTCTTTCTATTGCGGAATTGAACACAAGACTAAATTCGGCCAGGTTTTTTAATCAATCTCCTGGTGAAGATGGGGATAAGGAGTAAGGATTGAAGCCCCCTTAGCTCTGTCAGGCACTGGACAAGGGTTAGCTTTGTAAGTGTGTAGAGTCAGGTATATTGTGGTATAGTAGTAGGCACTTCTAGGTCCCTCTCTGGGATTCTTGATGCATTACATATTTACACAGCCAAACTAGCAAGGAAAGTATGTTATCTCGATGTTTTACATTACTATTATTGTGAATTTTTTTTTATAATCTAATTGGCGAGGAAAGTACATCATTAATCGTGAATGATATCTCAATACATTTCATCCTAGGGTTGTGATACATTTCAACAACAAATACTAAGATTATGAGTTAAATAATGTTTGTCACACATTTAAGAACAAAACTATATATACCTATTGAACCTATCTCCTTTTTATCTGGAACTCTTTTACTTCAATTTACTCTTTTGTCTTCTAAAATTTTTTAAAAGAAAAATTAAAGACAAAAAAGAGTGAGAAAAAAGGCAAAAAGAGTTGGGTATACACGTGAGAAAGAGTATTATGAAATATACTTATTCATTAATTGTGCAAAAAATTCAAAAAAAAATAATTATGAGATATTTATCCTAATTCCCAAGATTTGGAATTGGTTGCTCAATCTTTCACAAGCAATTGTCTCATTTACATATATAGCCTTTCGGCTACGAGTTTATTCGAATTCTTAATTTGTCAACCTGAAATATATATATATATCAGTTGCTGCATTTGGAAGCTACTGCATTTGTTCTTTATAAAAGGGAGGGTCATTCTTCATTCTAAAATGCACCAAAAACAAAGGAGAGAAAAGAAGAGTGAGGCATCACAGAGGAAAATAGTCTGTGAGGAAAAATAGAGAGTGTGAGCGATATTGTAGTGAGGTGGGAAAATCAAAAGAGTGTTATTTCTTTTGAGTATGTAGCTAGTGGTCTTTGGAGTTTTTACTCAGACCTACAAGTGTAAAAATCATTACTATAGTAATATCAGTTGCTTCTCTCGGGCCGTGGTTTTTCCCTTATTCAGGAGGGTTTCCACGTAAAATCTTGGTGTCATTATTGCTCTTTTTATTCTTGTTGATTAACCGTATTGTTGTGTTCCGCTTTTATTGCTTTTATTACCGCAAATATTATTTCTGTTGCAGGTTTATTCCCAACATATATATATATATATATAGTAGGCATATTTTGTCCAAAAGATTTGCGATGAGCATATTTCCAACGGGTTCCAACTTCCAATGGAAAGTCGATCAAAAATTTCACGTTTTTAATAGTGAGTTATATCAAATTATCACTTAATACTTTAGAATAATATAAATTTATTTATATTGTCTTATAAATCGGCTAATTATATAAATATTTTTTACACCAGTTATAATATACATAACTCAAACTCTTCCAAATTTTTTACACTTTTACTATATCAACTTTTTTTTCCTTCAAAATTTTCATCCAAAAGATACGTGTATGTTAACCTATCAAGTATATCTCTGTACAATAACTTAAAACTTCTTTTTCTTTTGAAAACTGGTAAAATCCATCACAATTACATTTAATTAGGCCAATAAAACAATATGCCTAAACTCACCTATTGTTAAAATTGTAAAGCCATTTTTTTCACTTAGTTTATCAAAAGAATATGTGATAGAGCATAGAAAATTGAAGAATTAATTAGGGAGTGTGAATTTGTTTAGAAATGTAGACTAAAAATTTATTCATGAAAATACTTAGGGGGGGGGGGTTAAGTTTATTGTAGAAAACAAAAGAATAGGCTTTTCAAATCTTTCATGTATAAAATAAAAATCTCATATATGTAGAAATGAAGATCTCTTATGTGTTAAAATGAAAATCTCTTATAAAAAAAAGACTATAAACTAAAAAATAATTATAAATAACCTACAAAATCAATTCTTATGAAAGAAGAATTGGAGATGTTTTTTTTCCCCAATAATATGGGAAAAAACAAAAGAAAGAGATAAGTAGTTTAAGATGGAATCCAAATATACAAATTCAGATCAATTCATTTAAAGAAGAAATATAGAATAAAAACTAAAGAATATATAATATGAAAATAAATCAGCACTCATCATTTACGAAATATACTTCATAAATACATAATATATCATATGAAAATAAATTAATACTCAACATTTTATAAAAGTAAATCTAAAGAGAGAAATCAAACATAAATGTAAAAAATTGTGCTTAAAATATTAGAAATGACTCAATGTTTTTAGTAGTTGGTCTAAAGAAGGGCTATATATAAACAAATGTTAAGAGTTTTTATTTAGGTAGCTGTAAAGAAATTTCAAGTGATTCTTTTAAGAAAGATTTGTAGTTATAAACTCAATAAAATAAGCAAATGTTGCACGAAAAAATGATTATTTAGTTCTCTTCTCACTAGTACTAATCAAATTCAATATTATAATTGTATATTTAAATTTCTTCACAAGATTCTTGAAGTAAATTTTATGGCTTCAAATTCTAAGTCTTTCTTGAAACATAGTATTCAGATGTAAAGTTTCGTGAGACCAAAAAAGAGGTATTGAATCTTAATTCAGTATAACAATACTTATTTATACCGTGTACATATTAGATGCATCTTCGAGAATAGATGTCAAAATCTTTATAAAATCAATAAATTCATAAAAGGTTGAAACAAGTTTAAGTCTTCCAATAGGCATGTTCCCTTTGTGAATTCTTTTAAATAGATCAATACATTCAAGTTACGATTATATGACAAAATCTGTATACATAATTAACACCAAAGGATATATATGTCAAACGTCAAAATTCCAAAAAGTTTTGCTCTTATCAATTTCAACCATATAGAAGTTTGAGTTGGTAGAGAAGAAACTTCTGCATATATTAGTGTCTAGGATCGTATAATTTATTTTAATTTTGTATAATTTTATTAATGGATGTGAGACATATGTGTAAAGCAAGTAGATTAAATTAGTAGTAATCAACCCAACATGTGAGACTTGGACAAAAGAGACAAAAAGTCGCAAATAAACCATCCAACAACAAGAGTCAAGAGAATTTTTCAGTTATTTCATCTTTAGATTATTTAATTAATCCTACTACAACTCAATTTAACTTAAGGTTTAATAAGCTAAGTCCATGAACACAAATATCAAAATAGAAATGGTATACAATTGAATAGAAATTGAAATTGCGGTTTGAAATTTGGAATGTGGAGGTTCAATATTTCACAACCAACTGTCGCAATTACATATATAACCTTTGGACTACAAATTCACTTAAACTCATAATTTTTGAGATAATGACATAAATGATCCTTAAACTATTATAGTAAGTCTAAAATAGTTCCTTAACAATACACTTAACGGATGTAGTCCTTTAACTATCTACAATCTTGTCAAGTTTGGTATATATCTACTTTTTATTTAAAAAAATTGTTAACAAACACCGTTAACTATCATTATAATTCAATTTCTATCTCCTGACTTTCTTTTTTCCATTTCTTTTCGCCATTGTCTCACTGTTTCCTCACTTTCTTTCTTTTTTCAATTCTTTTCTCCATTGTCTTGCTGCAATTGTGTCGTTGGTCGTTATTTTATTCGAATTAAAGCGAAATGCAAAGTAACGAACACAATTGAGAAAATACTGTGAGCAAAAAATATGATTCTATTTTCATGTTAATAATCCGTCATTACATCAATGAAACGACATAGAATTGCAGAAAAATTTAAAAATCAGCAACTGAACTAAATTATAATGCCCCATTTTCAACAGTTTTTGTGTAGAAAATAGCTTAAAACTGCAAAAAAAAAACAATTATCAAACTTTGATCAAATTGTAGCACCTAAACACCCAAAAAAATCAGCAGAAAACTGCAAATTCAGCATCAAACTGTACATAACACAGCACTAGACAACAACATCAAACCACCAAAAAAATCAGCACCAAACTGCTGCATCAGACTACCAAAAATCAGCACCAAATTGCATAAAAAAAAACTCCAAAAACGTCACCAAACTGTTGCACAAACAGCAGCACCCGGCCCCCAAAAATCAGCACCACACTACACAAAACTCTAGTCGTAGAATCATTGCCTTGAGCTTTCAATAATGGTGAAATCTGATGAAATGAATCTAGGGTTTTCTTTACTGTAGCTACAATGAAGAAAAGAAGAGGGAAAAAGATAATCTCTCTCGAGAGAGTAGCTGAATTACGATGTTTGTTAACGGTGTGTATAAAAAACCGATATAGACCAAGCTTGGCAAGAGTGTAGATAGTTAAAGGACTATATATGTTAAGTGTATAGTTAAAGGACTATTTTAGACCTAATATAATAGTTTAGGGATTGTTTATGTCATTTTCTCAAAATTATTACAAGCTTAATAATTATTAAATTTCAAATCATAATTTTAATAATATAATGAATTTAATGTTAAATATAAATTTTGAATCTGCTTCTGATTTTGTCTCGGGCAGAGACCATAAGCTGCTATGACTTTTTTAGGAAAAATTATGCGAATTGGCCAACATTATTAGTGTATTATTTAATACAACTACAGTTTCATAGAATTCTGAGTCATGACTACAATTTAAATTTGCTATGAAGAATTTCATATATTTGGATAAACCCTATTTGTATATATATTTTTGTATTTTGTATATATATTACTAATTTCGTTATTATACTGCACATATCTATACGTAAAACTTTCATTTATGGTGTTTGGTTCTATATTTTTATTTTATTTTTGGTTGTATGTTTTTCCGGTATATCATCACTCACTAATACTTTATGCGAATCAATTGTAGAATTTCAACAGTTATATACAATTGCTTATTTATCTATATTAATAGTTTGTATACAATACAAATAATTGTATATAATATGCTACATGTATAAACCCAATTTTAGACCAAAAAGATAAGTAAAACGGTATTTTTAGACCAAAGATGGATGAAGATTATTTTTAAACCTTTTCTTATAGTTCATGGATATTTTTGACTATTTTACAAGAAATATAATATATGGAAACTGAAAAACTGTTAAGTAATTAATAAAGAAACATAGACAAAAAAACAATTAAAGTTTGAATTGGGCCCTTGGAACATCACACTCTTCTTCTTTTGAACTGGAAAGTGGGCAGATAAGCAAACACTTATGGGCCTTGGGCCCTTTACAACTCCATAACATGGACCCATTTACAGCTCTCCATTTGGATAAGAGCAAACAACACAAACCTCACTAATTTAGGTTCTAGTTACGTGTCCTCATATTAATTTTGAAAATTATCTTTCATATCGCTTTTCTTCATCAGATACATATATATGTCCAATTTAGATACATGTATCTTGATATGCATACGGGTCAAATTAGACGTGGTTTACACTGTATCCAAGACTGACTCTCTTGCTCGTATAATTGTCTCATTCAGATACATGTATCTCGAATACATACGGGTCAAATTAGGTGTAGTTTACACTGTATCCAAGACCGACTCTCTTGCTCGCTTCTGTATTCAAAATGTATTTGATTTTTATGACTCTAAACCAAACCAAATATCTATAAAACTAATAATAAAAACTTATATACTTATTTGTTTTGTTTATCAACATCAATTATCACTAGAACAAAATTAGAAAGCTTGAAATATATATAATGGAATTCTTACTATTAAAGTTTGTTTTACTGTTATATTCTATTAAAAATAAAAATATATATTGATTTTTTTTGTGTGTGGTTTTATATATTTTTTCTATATTCTATAAAAATAAAGGGAGTATGATTATAAAGATTATTGGTTATTTTCAGGTACATAATATCGTCCAACATAGTATGTGACCTGTTAGTTAGCTTAAAATGCACTGAATTAAAAAACAAAATTAATGTGCTCATTTTGTCCCCAATGATTGAGCTAAATAATGATTTATGATTGGTTGAACTACTTATTACTTGTTTGTCTATTTTAAGAATCAAATTATCTAAAAATTGATTAATATTTTAAAATATACTCCTTTTGTTCAATAATTGTTGTCCATTATACTAAAAATAGTTGTCTAACAATACTTGTCAAATTTAGAAGATCAAGAGATAATTTACCTTTTGTATTTATTTTATCTTTGCTAATAAATACTCCACTACCTCTGTCTACTTTTAATTGTCATAATTTCTTTTTGGCATAATACATAAACGTGACCATTAACTTGGCTTCAATTGACAACTATGACCTTTAACTTTGAGTGTGCACAAGTAGACACTTAAACTTGTATAAAATTGAACAAATAGACACATTTATCCTACATGGCACTCTACATGACAATTTTGTATTCTATGTGGCGTTCTACGTGTATTATGCCATGTAGGACACATGTGTCTACTTATTCAATTTTATGTAAGTTTAAGTGCCTACTTGTGCACACTTAAAGTTGGAGGGCATAGTTATCCGTTGAAGCCAAGTTAAGGGTCATGCTTATGTATTATGCATTTCTTTTTTCAGAGTTAACCTATAAAAACTTTGACTAACATTTTATGATGTATTTTTTCATCATATTAATATGCAAAAATATTGCAATTTATAATACTTTTCGTATAGCTTTTCAATATCTAAATTTTTTGTTTAAAATATCGAATTAATGTAATCTAATTTAACTTTGAAAATTAGTCAAATTAACTTTCGAAAAGCGCAACATGATAAATAAAAGTGGACGGAGGGAGTATCATCTAATACATTTCTCAAAATATTAAATTTAACAAAGTCAAAGGATAAACTAGTAATATTACCCCTATTATTTCTTGTTTCTTAAGGGGTGTGCCAAGTCAATAATAGACAACTATTGAGAGACGAAATACATTACAATTTTTACTTGTTCTTTGATATTTATTACTATATGTTTCTTTATTTGTTTTGTATCGCTTTTTTATTGTCTTATTTTTAAAATATATATATTTGTAGTTTGAATTTTTTTCTTGAGTCGAAAGTCTATTGAAAATATCTCTACTATATATAGACAGGAAGTAACGTTCGTGTCCATTCTATCTTCTCAAATTTCATTTGTGTAATTACACTAAGGATCTGTTTGGAAAGCCACCTGGTAATTGGAATTGGTGTAATTACTAGGGTAATAATTATTAGCCTAGAAATTACACAGTTTAGTAAGTACATTGACATGTTTGTTTGCCTCAATGTAATTATACTGTAATTACACATATTGTTATTATTGATTTTGTTCACCTTTATTATCAAGAACTTTTTAATGGAAAAATGAAGGAGAAGAAGAAAGGGGGAGAAAAGCTGAGAAATGTAGAAGAAAAGGGAAGAAGAGAGATTTAAATAAAAGAAATATAAGAGACTTAAAAAAAAAGGATTAATCTTTTAAAATTGATTAGCTCAATTAGCCTTAATAGTCAATAGGTACTAGGTGGATTCATTTTGATGGATTTTCAAGTCTCTATGCGCCTATTTTCAAATAATTTGAAAATATTTGGCCAATTAATGATCGAAATGTGTTTTTGGTGTAATAGCTTAGGTATGTAATGAGAAAACTAGATAGTTTAGATGAAATTAGTAAAAGTATGATAAGTTACATGTATTTTAACTTATTTGCCTAAATTAACTCTCGAGGAATGAAACATGACTATTATTTTGAGACGAAAGGAGTACAAAATTATATTACTTCATTCATCTTAATTTATGTGACATATTTTATTTTTTGAGAGTTGATCTAACTAATCTTTAAAACTAAATCGAATTAAAATTAACTTAATACATTAAAAATAAAATTTTAAAATATTTAAAACTTATACAGAAAAATATTAGTATGAATTATAATTCGTAAAATATCACATAAATTAAAATAAATGGAAGTTAAATTATGACATGAAAACTAGAGAAATACTTGTAGAGTAGTTAATTTAACTTTGGAATATAACCAGAAAAAAAGAAACAATTGACAAACACAAAATCAAATCAAACTGCCAACTTGTCCTTTATTTAGGCCATGTTCCCTAGAATCATCCAGCTTTTTTATTACTGTCATTTTGCTTCTCAATACAAACTCTCCCCATTCTTAGCTTTCCAGTTTTCTGTGGGCCCTTTCTCTCATGTGCTTCCTTCTTCTTCCTACTCTCAACTCTGCAAAAAACCCCACCACATTGCACAATGTTTCTCTTCTAATCTTGAAAGAAGATTGAATTTTTGCTATAAAGAACACTTGGTTTCTTGTTTTTCTTCACTGTGTTGTCTAAAAGTTTCACACTTTGCAAAAGAAATGAACACCCTTCTTGGTTTAAAGCTTGTATCTTTACTTGTTCTGTAAAGAACACTTGGGTTCTTACTTTTTTTTCATTGTGTTGTCTAAAAGTTTCAATCTTTACAAAAGAAATGAACACCCTTCTTGTGTTAAAGCTTGTATCTTTACTTATTCTATAAAGAACACTTGTGTTATTGTTTTTTTTTTTCTTTGTCTTGTCAAAAAGTTTCAATCTTCACCCTTCTTGTGTTAAAGCTTGTATCTTTACTTGTTCTGTAAAGAACACCTGGGTTCTTGTTTTTTATTTCATTGTGTTGTCAAAAAGTTTCAATCTTTACAAAAGAAATGAACACCCATCTTGGTTTAAAGCTTGTAGCTTTACTTGTTTTATAAAGAACACTCGGGTTCTTGTGTTTTTTTCATTGTCTTGTCAAAAAGTTTCAATCTTTACAAAAGAAATGAACACCCTTTTTGGTTTAAAGCTTGTATCTTTACTTGTTCTTGGTATTTCTGCATTTTTTTTGGGTGTTGAGTCTCAAGATGATGATGTTTCAGTGATGTTAGCTTTGAAAAAGAGCTTAAATCCACCTCAAGAAGTTGGATGGTCAGACCCGGATCCATGCAAATGGAACCATGTGGGTTGTTCAGATAAACGGGTCACCCGGATCCAAATTGGGCGCCAGAACATTCAAGGTACTCTCCCTCCAGAAATCTCTAAACTTACTGAACTTGAACGTTTAGAGCTTCAAGGGAACAATATTTCTGGCCCTTTGCCTAGTTTGAGTGGTTTGAGTTCATTGCAAGTGTTACTGCTTGGTGAAAATCAGTTTAGTTCAATTCCTGCTGATTTCTTTACTGATATGTCTTCATTACTATCTGTTGATATGGATAAGAACCCTTTTGTTGGTTGGGAGATCCCTGAAAGCCTTAGGAATGCTTCTTCACTTAAAAACTTTTCAGCAAATTCAGCAAATGTAATTGGGAGAATTCCTAACTTTTTTAGTCCTGATGAGTTTCCTGGATTGGTAAATTTACATTTGGCTGGCAATAACTTGGAGGGTGAATTGCCCTCCAGTTTTTCTGGCTTGCTGCTTGAGTCTTTATGGTTAAATGGACAGAAGCTTAATGGAGGAATTGATGTTCTAACAAACATGACATTCCTGAAGGAGGTTTGGTTGCATTCCAATAACTTTTCGGGGCCGTTGCCGGACTTTTCAGGATTAAAGGCTTTGGAGACATTGAGTCTTAGAGATAATGCCTTTACTGGTCCCGTGCCAAGTTCTTTGATGAATCTTGAGTCTTTGAAGTTCGTTAATTTGACGAATAATTTCTTTCAAGGACCAATGCCGGTGTTCAAAGGTTCTGTTGTTGTTGATTCGGCAAAAGGTACAAATAGCTTTTGCTCGTCACAACCAGGTGGTTGTGATCCTAGAGTAAATACATTGCTTTCAATTGCAAAAGCAATGGATTATCCAACAAATTTTGCGAAGAACTGGAAGGGAAATGATCCCTGTGCTGATTGGTTTGGTCTTACTTGCAGTAATGGTAACATTACTGTCATAAATTTCCAGAAAATGGGGCTTTCCGGAACAATTTCTCCTGAATTTGCTTCACTGAAGTCGCTACAAAAAATAGTTCTAGCAGATAATAATCTGACTGGTACAATTCCAGAAGAGCTAACCACATTGACAGGCCTTACAGAGTTAGATGTGTCAAACAATCAAATTTATGGAAAGGTACCGGCTTTTAGGAAAAATTTGATTCTGAAATTTAGTGGTAACCCTGATATTGGAAAGGATAAGAGTGATGCACCTTCCCAAGGCAGTTCTCCAGGTGGTTCAACAGGCTCTGATGATGGAAATGCCCAAGCAGCTCGTAAGAAGTCCAATCGCCGGGTTGGAATTGTGGTGTTTTCTGTAATTGGAGGTGTATTTATGCTTTGTTTGATTGGAGTGGCAGCTATCTGTCTGTACAAAAGCAAACAAAAGCGTTTTAGCCGAGTGCAAAGTCCAAATACCATGGTGTTGCATCCACGTCATTCTGGTTCTGACAATGATAGTGTGAAAATCACAGTTGCAGGATCCAGTGTCAGTGTTGGTGCAGTTAGTGAAACTCGTACTGTTTCTGCTAGTGAAGCCGGTGACGTTCAAATGGTTGAAGCAGGAAATATGGTGATTTCCATTCAAGTACTGAAGAATGTGACCAACAATTTTAGTGAAGACAACATACTAGGCCGGGGAGGCTTTGGCACTGTCTACAAAGGTGAATTGCATGATGGGACTAAAATTGCAGTCAAAAGAATGGAAAATGGAATCATCACTGGGAAGGGACTAGCTGAATTCAAATCCGAGATTGCTGTATTGACTAAGGTCAGACATAGGCATCTTGTTGGACTACTTGGGTACTGTCTTGATGGAAATGAGAAACTTCTAGTCTATGAATACATGCCTCAAGGAACATTAAGCAGTCATCTCTTCAACTGGGCAGAAGAAGGGCTTAAACCCCTGGAATGGACAAAACGATTGACCATTGCATTAGATGTTGCTAGGGGTGTAGAGTACCTCCATAGTTTAGCCCACCAGAGTTTCATTCACAGGGATCTGAAGCCTTCAAATATTCTTCTAGGGGATGATATGAGGGCTAAAGTTGCAGATTTTGGCCTTGTCAGACTTGCCCCAGAAGGGAAAGGTTCTATAGAGACAAGGATTGCTGGGACATTTGGATATTTAGCACCGGAATATGCAGGTATGCTCTTTGCTTACTTATATGTGTATGCTAAATTGCTGATATAATACTTGTATGCAATTTGTGCCTAGATAAACTTGGTCTCAAGTCCAATACCTCTAAAGTATGAATTGTGTGAACCTTAGGGGTTTGATCTCAGGATGCTTCCAGAGAATTAGCATTCATTTGACTGATGAGAGTCAGATGATACTAACTGTACTCCAAGAAACTTAGCCTGTTTTACATTAATCAACTTTTGCCCTATAATAGGTCTATAACAGTATATATTAATGTTTTGTCTTTTTTCTCAGTCAATTATACTTGTGCTCATGGTTAAGAACCTGCCATTCATACATTGTCATAAATCAAATATCCTTATTGATTCTGTCATCCCCTTTAATGCTATGATTACTTAGTTTCTAAAAGTGGATACCCATCCTACTGGAAACACTTTTTCCTGATGCATTTGCTTAATGCCACCGTTTTCTACTTTGGCCTAATCACACACTTTAAACATGTTATTATTCCTATGACAGAAGATCCTCTTGTTTTCTTTTCCCCTTAGTGGAATTTAAGGATAGCCAAATTTGTTATTTGCTCGCTTTCCTGATTGTGATTTGTGCATAGGAGTTCTTGGAATGTAGATACATCATTATCTAAACTTGTATTTTATCTTGTTTCGTCTGCCAGTAACTGGGAGAGTGACAACCAAGGTGGATGTGTTCAGTTTTGGTGTGATTTTGATGGAGCTCATCACAGGAAGAAAGGCTCTTGATGAAAGCCAGCCTGAGGAGAGTATGCATCTAGTAACATGGTTCCGAAGAATGCATTTGAATAAGGATACATTCAGAAAGGCAATTGACCCTGCAATTGACCTTAGTGAGGAAACACTCGCCAGTGTCAGCACTGTAGCTGAGCTAGCTGGTCACTGTTCTGCAAGGGAGCCATATCAAAGGCCTGACATGGGCCATGCTGTCAATGTTCTTTCATCTCTTGTAGAGCTCTGGAAACCATCCAACGAGTGCTCAGAGGACATATACGGCATTGATCTCGATATGTCATTACCCCAAGCGCTTAAAAAGTGGCAGGCTTATGAAGGTACAAGTCACATGGATTCATCCTCCTCTTCTTACCTTCCAAGCTTGGATAACACTCAAACTAGCATACCTACTCGCCCCTACGGATTTGCCGAGTCATTTACATCTTCTGATGGTAGGTGAGAAGTTGACACTCTTTGATCTAGGTTTGGTTGTTCATTCTCTCCATTTTCTTCCTCATCGCGAGTCGCACAACATTTTTTTTTTGCTTTTAACTCTGATGCTTTTACCTTAACTCATTGTTAGTTTTGGCACTGTGGTGAATAGGGATTCTTTTTAAGACTTTTGTTGTCTTTTGACTCTTATTGTATGATGATACTCTCTCTTTTCCATGTGAATACATTGTGGTTTGGGAAATGAAAGGGATGCCATCAATTACCAGTAGATCATTGTACTTTTGTATTCTTCAATTGTTTTTTTGTTAGAAAACTTTGTAGGTGCAAGCTGTATTGAAATGTAAAGTGGCTTTGAAGTGTGCAAATCATAAAGATAGCTTTTTGCTTATGATGCTTTTTCAAGCAAAATGTTAAGTTTTTTGTTATGATTACAGATCAACTGCTGGCAGTCTTTATCATTGCAAATAGCCAATAAAATTTAGTATAACGATAACCTACTGTTTTCGATAGACCTCGATTCAAGGGAATAGCCTAGTGGCAAAATCTTAAGAGATAATTTAGGGTGCATTTAATATTCAATCATGTCAAACAGTAATTTTCACAAGTAACCAAATGTCTGAGATCCACTAAAGGAAATTGTCTTTACTCTTTGTAATCATATGATATAAGAAAGACAAGTCTCAATTGTCTTTCTGAAAGAAAAAAAAAAAGAGAATGTGGTCCTTGATTCGATCTAGAAGTTAATGAAGTGAGTGAAAAACATGTTAGACTAGCGTTTAAATTTCATTAAAACTAAATAGCACTATTTTTTTCTTCTTCATCGAGGTAAGGCTAACATACATAGTTATCTAGTGTCAGACGACAAGTATAGTAAGTACCAAAATGAAATAATCGAGGTATTTGCAAATTTAACGAAGATACTATTTTTATCAAGAAACAAAGAGTGGTAGGGGATAGATGTCTTGCCTAATTCAAGACAATACTTCTCTCATATCTAGAATTGCTCATTTATTTAAAAAATAACATATACCACAAAATAACAGCTAGTTTGGTATATAAGATAAGTAGAAAGTCATTTTCATCACCAAAATCAGTGATACAAACAAAACAAAAAAAGGCCAAAAAAAAAGAAGTGGAATATTATAAACTTTTTCCTCCAGTTTGGAGAGGATAAAAACAAAAAGCATGTTCTACTGTCATCCAACCATAATGTAAGATTTTTTTTTAATTTTGAAAAAATAGCTGGTCACATGTACAAAATTTGTGTATATATTCTCCACCTTAGTTTATTCAAAGGAGATTTAAAAATTGTGGACCAACAACTAGAGACTTCACATGGAGGTTAGGTTTATATCATCCTTATCTGTCTCAATCATTATATTATCTAAAACTAATAATAGCTTAATGACCAAGATTTTGGGTTTCAAAATTAAAAAAGATACATATCTTGGATATTAATATAGACGAATTGCAATTTATAGTATTTTTTATAAACAGATTTAACCTTAAAGATCGATCAAGTTGATTCTCACGAAATGAAACGTTATACTATTATGTGACGGAGGGAGTACTTGGCTATTCTTTTGAGAAAAATAATATAAAAAATATTGTAGCAAAAATTACTTTTCGAAAAAAAAAAGTAATTTACCTTTAAACAAAAAAAAAAAAAGTTCAAATATACCTTTACTAAGGAGTGTATATTTACCAGACTATTCAAAAAAAATTACTTCATATATTGTCTACAACACATTAATTCCAATAGTCTCAATAACTTGTTCTCTATCTTTTATTTTAATTTTTACTATTTATTTACATAAAATTGAAACACTTAATTAAATCTCTTATAATGAATATATCAAATTGTTAATAGTCTCAATAACTTGTTCTCTTTCTTTTATTCAAATTTTTACAATTTATTTACATAAAATAGAAACACTTAATTAAATCTCTTATAATGAATAGATCAAATTGTTTATCTATTTAAATGATCCTAATTGTAAAGTATATAAAGATATATATCTCATGTTTGTAATTTGATTATTGAGTGACCAAACATATACTATATACTTCTTTAATATTAATTGAAGTTCTTATAAATAACTTGATCAAAAACGATTACTACTCACTCAAAATATATGCTTTCATAAATTTAATTGCTAAATTAAGAAAAGTAGACTTCGAATCAAAACTGAGGAATTCTAATGTATATATTTTTTTTTACATTCAGGAATTAACTTAAAAGGAGGAATTTCTTTTTGGTAGGGAACACTTTTCCTGAATAGATTATATTTGGCGAGAATATAAATACCAGACACAGAATAAAAAAAACTTCCCCAAAAGGAAAATAATTAGAAAGAGATGTTTATAAATTCAAAAAATAATTTAAGAAAAAGAAAAACCAAAAAAGAGATGTTTACATTTGGCCTGCTAGGATTTTATTAGCTTCTCCCTAAAAGAAAACAAAAATTGAAAATCAATATACATGAATTCATCCGACTCACTTTTACCTTTTCGCTTTTTCAGTGATTCAAACTCACCATTTTAGAACTAAAAATAAAAGTACTTATCATCTGAGCAACTCTCTCTTGTCATTATGTTATATTAATCCATTTCTAATGAATTTACCGACCTTGCGATAAATACAGGAAAAAAAATAGATCAATCAAAATATAATGGTTAATACATTTTCCCTTTTGAACGCCACATAAATTCCAGTTGATTGTTATGGAAGTTTCCAAACATCAAAATTAACCCTCAATTGGGTCTGATGACTCATCGCCACTAGACAGTCATCTTTGATCCTGATCGATCAATTTTTTTCTGATCTCGAAATAAAAAAGTTCGACTTTCTTTTTTTCGCTCATTCCGATGAAGTTATTTATTTTGTTAACATATCCATCTAATCTTGAATGGTTTGCGCCCTTTGATTTTTGAAGGATTGATCATTCTATTTAAAGTTGGATATTATTTCTGTATATTATCTCTATCCTTATGCAACTTAAACATGCTAAAGTTTCAAAATAATTGAAAATTCAGATACATTCATTTTGTGATAGTAAATGAAAACTTGTTGATTCATAATGTTCATGTGAAATACTTGTCTCGTGTATTCGTTAGTTTGCCATTATCAAATTATCATTAGCTAGTTATCAATTAAGAAATCGAATCAAACCGGTGATTTTTATTTTAATTAATTTGGTTTGCTTTTAGGAATTTAAAACGATCAAATTGATTTAATTTTGGTTATAAGAAAAATTGATCTAAATCGAACTATGAACACCCCTAATTTCTCTAAGAATATCTAATCTTCAATTAATTGAAAAATACATTTTCTACTCCTTTATTTGTGAGTTTTGGAATTTAATGAATTATTAATTATTAATTCATTTAATTAGCTAGGTATTATGTTAAAAGTTTGCACTACTACCTTATATTTGAAGTAATATTATCCTCCAAATAATTTAAAGACAATTTTTTCCCTATATAAAATGGACAAAGAACACTTTATTTTATTGAAGACATGTGTTTGGTTAAACACTACTTTATCACAAAAATAAAAATAAAAATAATAATTGTATGATGTAATATGCTAATAGCGGTTTTCATATCTCGTTAGATTGATTTCATAAAATAACCTCTATACATTAAAATATTACATCAAGAGTACCATAAATATAATTTATTTATGGCTTTAACAATCATCGTGTCAAACAAGTTGAACTAATAACCCGTTTGACCAAGCTATCAAAATCTAAAAGTCTTCTTTTGAAAATAGCAATTCTTATTTAGCTAATTAATCTGAAAAATAATTTCATTAATTTTAGATGAATAATTTGTACTTAACAATATTTCAAAAGTTCTAAAAAAGTTTTTTACTTTTTCAATTAAATAACAACGTTCATCAAGGTTCAAAAACATTTTCCCTCCTAAAAAATTGATTAAATACGTCAATTCTTTTAAAAATAAGCTCCTATTTTTTTTTTCTATTTTAAAAAGGACACTTTCAACTCCAAGCAAGACTTGAATTTCTCCAATTGTGATCTAACGAGAGACCAATCTCAATTTCATTCAACACAAAAATTAAAAGAGATCAAATAATAGTATATGAACGTGTTTTTTTTAACTTGATCTTAATTATATCTATGTTCTCTAAGTTTGAATATACACAAATAGACATTTAAATTTGTATAAAGTTAAACAAGTAGACAGACACACACATCCTACTTGACATCTTATATGTGTTAGTTTGATTTGACACAAAATTTAAGAAAGAAAGACTTTTGAAACTTGTAGTTTTAAATAGTTAGTAAATGTTTGTGTGACTATAAATCATTTTAATTAAGAGTGAAATGAGCATTTTAAAGTTAAATTGTTACTAAATATAGAAATACGTCATTCTTTTTTGAATAAACTAAAATAACATATTTATGTATTGTGCCAAATAAAAAGTCACTAATAAAAAGAAAAAAAAGAAGGAATTAACTAATATCCTGTCCTTATTTGAAATACAAAAACAAAAAAAAATTAAAAAAATTCCAGCCTTTGACAGGTCAGACACGACCCACCGACTTGTATTGACTAACGACTTGGTCATCGGGTCAACCCATTTTGCCGTCTTTATACAATTTTTCCTATTTTATTAAAAATAAATATTCAAAAAAAAAAAAACAATTTCTAAATATGTTAGCTGTGAACATAAATATACATTTAATTTGCTTCTTCAAATATTCAACGTTCAACGTTCAAAATAAAACCTTCTTCTAATCAATTTTGACTGTTTCTTTTACCAAAAAATAAACAAATTCCTTTTTCCCATATATATATATAGCCCTTCATAACAAGAAGTAGTAAAAAAAACACATCAAAAATTTGTACCAAAAAAAAAGAAGAAAACTTATAATTCTCTCAAATAAGTTTTTTTTGTTCATATTTTTCGTTACAAGTTTATAGTCACAATGATTTTTTCGTGGAGATGTAAAAATAAGGTTACAAAATTGAACTCTCGTAAAGAACTTACAATTCCATCTCATTTTCTTTGTCCAATTTCTCTTGATTTAATGAAAGATCCAGTCACATTATGTACTGGAATTTCATATGATCGTGAAAACATCGAAAAATGGATCGAGGCACGGAATTCAACGTGCCCGGTGACGAATCAACCCTTGAGAAATTTCGATATCATACCAAACCATACCATAAGGAAAATGATTCAAGATTGGTGTGTGGAAAACAAAAATTATGGCATTGAAAGAGTTCCAACTCCTAGAATTCCAATCGATTCGTCTCAAGTAACGGAGATTTGCTCGAGGCTAATGATTGAAGCTCAACGAGGAAACGAGAAGAAATGTAGGGAGTTAGTGGGACGAGTCAGGATTTTAGCTAAGGAGAGTGAGAGAAACAAGAAATGCATAGTGGAATGTGGGGTAGGTTATGTTTTTGCAACATGTTTCGAGATTTTCTCTATGGGAATTCAGGAGGAACTCTTGAAGGACTTGCTATCTGGGATGACGTGGATGTTTCCTATTGGACAAGAGGGGATATCGAAACTCGTGTCATCGACGTCTTTATGTTGCATGGCAAGGTTCATGAAAGGTGAAGATTTATCAGCAAGACAAAATGCAGTTATAGTGATGAAAGAATTGCTCTATTATGACCAAAGTTGCACAAATGTCTTAATAGATATCGAAGATTTGGTTGAATCTTTGTACCAAATGGTGAAAGTACCGATTTGCCCCTCCACGACGAAAGCGTCGTTAACGGTAATTTACTCTATTATTTCATATACATCAAGTGAAAATAACAAGAAAATTGTGTCCAAATTTGTACACATGGGGTTAGTTTGTTTGGTTCTTGAAATGCTTGTGGATTGTGAAAAGAGTATAATAGAGAAGGGATTGGCTATTTTGGACATTTTTTGCAATTTTGAAGAAGGGAAACAAAAGGCTTATGAACATGGATTGACTATGGCAATAATAGCCAAAAAAATAATGAGAGTTACAGAAATGGCCACAGAATGTTCAATTTCAATTTTATGGAAACTTTGCAAAAGTGGAAGTAATGAGAATAATTCAGTAATTGAGGCATTGGAATTAGGTGTATTTCAAAAATTATTGGTGGTTTTACAAGTTGGATGTGGTGAAAAAACTAAGGAAAAAGCTACTGAATTGTTGAAATTGATGAATCTTTACAAAGATAGAGTGGATTGCTTTGATGGATCAACTTTCAAGTATCTCAAGAAGTCATATTGAAATAAAATTTTGGTGGTTCGTATCGTGACAAATGTTGTCTTACTTTTGGAAGATTTGATACATTCTCAGTAATAATATTATTAGTGATAGTTTTGGAGAATCTGAGCAACATAGATAGAAACACAATTTTTGTAATACGTAGAAAATTACTGTGTATAGATATAGAAAAAAGAGGTTAACTATGTAGAAATATATTTGATTGAAATTTGTGACCATTGATCTTTATATTTGCTTTTACCCATTTTTTTTCATTGCCAAACGACTCCTTATAGTTGATTGAATTTTTCAACAAAAAAAGAAGAGTAAATAACTTTCATGGACAAACCACTCCTAATATTTTACTTTTACCTATTTTTTCATGATTCAAACTTATTTAAGAAATAAAGAGTAGAGGATGACTAGGGGGGTGAGCGATCTATAAAAAATATTTTTTAATTTTTTCATATTTGTCTGATCGTATTACTTTACTATTATTATCTTTGATATTGTTTTACCATTAATGGGTGACTATTTTGTTTAGGTAGATGTAATGTGAACTGAGAAATATTTGAAATTTTAAAAATTGTATTCTAAAAAGTCTAAAATAATTAAATATGCACAATTTTTTAAATTGTAATTTGCCTTTTTGCCTACTCTTAAAGTCCTAAAAAGGTCTAAAAATTTCAAAAGAAAAAAAAAAAAGAACAAACGATGATTTAGGTGCAATCGTAACGTTAACGAGTCCTTTCAAATAATGGTAACAATATAATAATGAGTATTAATGAATGACTTAGTCTTGATACTGTATATTTAACAAATAATTACAGGGATTAGATACTTATATTTAATTTGAAAGATTATTTTTTTTGACATATTGTTTTTTCAAGTTACAATTAGCATGATTGGTGTATACTATATTATATAGTATTTTCTATGATATTTCTTTAATACATTCACCTTCCATGTCAATTTATATTGTCATGTAAAAAAGTAGAACCAATCAAGATCGTCTCGAATTTAATATACGCTATTATTGAAGAGACCCTATTATTTTAGCTTTAAAATGGAAGACGTTTTTTCTATTAAAGTTTAGAGAAATAATAGAATAATTTGGAATATTAATTGGCAACTAATAATAAATGTAATTCATTATAATAAGTTAAATTACATTAAAGAGATAAAAAGATCTTTAATTACCAATGAGTATAAACACATTTTTCCAAAAATATATTCAAATAAAATAAAACTATTTCCAAAAATGTTAGCTACCTACCTACGTAATTATTTTCTTCAATTATTCAACGGTCAACGTTCAAATACTACAACGTACCTATTACCAGCCTTCTTCTTATGCATTTTGATTGTTTTAATTGAGAATTTAAATTTAACGGAACTGAAACTTTTTCATATTTTTTTTAATTGAGCACATGAATAAAAAAGGTATTATTTGATTGTTCTAATTTGATGAGCGCCACAATTAACGCTTTAAAATTTTCAACGACAAGTTTCTAGTAAACATAAATGAATCCTTTTCACTCTTGCGTTGTAATAGATTGAACTATGGAGAGTCTATTATAATCATTGTAATATGGATCTAATTTATAATAATAGGTAAAGTCTCATTAGTCAAAATATTGGTGTGACCATGGGAGTAGAAGTTCGAAATGAAGAATTAAGAACAACAACAATAATATACTATAGTTTCACAAGTGAGATTTGAGGAGAAGGTGGAATGTACGTACGTAGACTTTATCTGTAAATATTATTTTGGATGGACCCTCAGCTCAAGAAAATTATTTGAAAGAAATGCAGGTGACTGAAAAATGAACTGTGAGGATGAAAAATGTGGATTGATTTACATGGATCATGCTCTTTTTAAGTCACGTGAATAGGTTTTTCTAAGTGTTTAATAAGCTCATGATCTTTTGGTTTCGAAACCAACCTTGAACACTTTGATGTGGCAATACAGAGTCTTGTATTCCATGCAGAGGCGGAGCCAAGATTAGGAGTTTGGGGGTGCTAAATCAATTTTATTTGGGGGTACTTCACAAGTTATTATACATATATTTATTTAATTTTCTAATATATGGGTCTACGAAAAAGCTAGTGGGTTCGTCCGAACCCACGAACCCCACCAGTTTCCATGTTGGTTTTACAAATTATTCAACAATTTGTATTTCGTTTATTATGGAGCATTTCCTTGTTACTTCATGTTATCATGAATATCAAACAATTAGTATTTCTTTTTCTGTAATGGAATATCAAACAACTATTAGTGGAAGAAGACGATATATATCAACATATTCCTATCTTAAGTGAGTAAAAAAAAACCACATTTTCCTTTAAAATTTAAACCACTTAAGTACTTGTAAGTAAGAAATGAACCGGTTCAATCCTCATGTAATTTTGGTAATAGGTTCTAGTGCCCAAAAGGTTTTGCAACTTTCTTAAATACATTCACAATAAGTAAAGAGTCGCCTTGACAGCTTCCACCCAAATGTATCTTCAAGAAACCCTTTATACCCTATTGTTTGTTCCATGGCCTGCTGGGACTGCATGTCATAATAATATCACTAGAAAATTTCCTCACTATGCCACACAATTGCGATGATTTAGGCTTGTTAGTGTCTATCGTACACTTGTAGTTCTTGATTTTGTTATCTATCGTCGTCATATGTTATTTATTGTGTTTTGAATATTACCACACTATTTTGCTTCTTTTTTGTCGACTGTACACTGTTTTTCTTATTAACTTCTGTGCTTTCTTCATTACTTCATGCATTGTTTTCTTCTTCTTTTATTTGAATTTGATGCACTTGAACTGAAGATCTTTTGGAAACAACTGAGGTAATGGTAAGGTCTGTGTACACTCTACCCTCCCCAGACCCCACTTGAATAAGTCAATTCTACCGTGAATATTTTTGTAGTTGTAGGAAAAGATGTTTAACAAGGGATAGTACTCACATTTTTTTGTTGTTTGCATGTACCACTTTGTTACATTTGTTAAGCACTTCCTTGAGTCTAACAACTCATCATCTCCTTGGCCTTCTACTTGACTACTTCCATCTAAGTAGTCAAGGTTAAGATTGCACTTATCAGGAGTTGTAATAGTTCGTACTTCATAAGTAACAATGTGTTTATTTTCTGATTATCGTGAAGAAAGCTTGCAGAAATAGTTCCTTTACCTCCAAGGTAGGGGTAAGGTTTGCGTATTTTCTGTCCTCCACAGACCCCCACTTTGCGGGATTACACTATGTATGTATGTTTTGTTATTACTATTCATATTGCTGAGTTAATCTTTCTTATACTAAGAAAATTTAAGGCTGAAAGTCATTTTGTGAGAATAGTATGTCAAGATTTTAGAACCATATGCTCCTATATTTCCATAGATTGATTCCAACAAACAATAATGGGCAAAGTGTGGATGATCGATTGTCTTGTGTTGTTTGTTATTTCGGTATCACTTGTGGGATATTATGCTACGAAAATATAAATTAACTTACATAGACCAGTAGCGTATAAGGACGTTTACATTAAAGATGGATCCAAAATTTGAATGGTATAATTCTAAATTCTAGAATAACAACTTCAAGAGCTAATAATTAAATTTTACATTTGATATGTTTATAATTATATTAATGAACTTCTTTACCTAAATACATTATTTAATTAAAAGTTATTGAATTTGATTGAGTATTACATTTTTTCGTATTATTACAAGTAATCTACTTTAATTTACTTTTTACGTTAGCAATTTCACTTCTCATGAACCATAACCTTATAAATATCTTTTACTCATACATTTGATAGTAGTATATTATAGCGTGTATAGAATTATTATCGAAAAATTGACATAAATAGTCGTCAATCAAAATAATAGGCAAAATTATATATATTAATGTATAAAATACATTTCTGATACATAATAATGTATATACTTATATATATTTTACTAATAAATATAATTATTTTTGCCAATCGATCAAATATTTTACTTGCTTTAATCTCACCTTAATTCTACTAATCTAAATTCATGTAAGATAAACCCACCAAGGTATAAATAGCTTCTACCAAAAAATAATTCTATTTTCAGTATTCAAACTCTAAATCCTTCCCATTTATTAGCAGACTAATATTTGTTATTTTTAAATCTGGCCGTTGAAGAAGGGGAAAAAAGGACATGCCCTTATCTACTTATATTGGCCACAACTAAAACTAGTTATATCTCCAAAAAGAAAAAGAAAAAAATCTATAGAGATGGCTTTCTCTGCTGCATTTTCACACACCTCCTTCATATATTCTTCATCTTTCTCACAAACCAGAAAAAGTAGAATTAATTATAGCCCTTTTATTATTAAAGCAGAAAATAATTCATCTGAACCAAAGGAAAATAATGAAAAGCCAAAATCTCAACAAGCAGCAGCAGCAGCAACTTCTTCTAGTACAACAGCCACTGCATCAAAGCCTAAAAAACCTGTTTATTCTAGTGAGTAATACTATTTCATGAAAATGTCTCAAATTTCACTAATTTTTTTATACAAGTTTTTTTTTTTTTTTTTTTGTTTTGGTTGGCAGTGAAGAAAGGCCAGATAGTCAGGGTGGAAAAGGAGAAGTATCTGAATAGCATCAATGTGAGTATTTTTTTTTTCTACTTATACTCTCAATATGAGCCTTCACGAGGTAATGGTAAAGTCTACGTATACTCTACCTCCTCAGACCCCTTTAGTGGGACTTCACTGGAGTGGTATGAGAATACATATCATTTAATTATAGTTGAGTGATAAATGTGTATGCGAAAGACACATGTTATATTGATTAATTTGTTATAAACATATATATACTATAATTGTTTACCAATCAGCATTGTACCCTCTACATGCTTATGATAATTTAAAAAAAAAAAATATATATAATCTGAATTGGAAGTTGTGGACACCCTTGCACTGGAATTTGACAGTTTATTTTTATATAAATTTCTTCAGTATTTGTCTGTTGATCATCCACCTTATTACAAAGGCCTAGACTACATATATGAAGACCGTGGTGAGGTATCATTTTCTTATTTTTCTATGAATCATGTTAAGGGAAAAAAACACAATTTGGAACAACATTTTATTTATAAAATAAACTAATCATATATTTGTTTAGGTATTGGATATTCGCATATTCGAGACAGGAGAATATGCACTTGTAAGTATATATTTTTCGAAATTCAATTTATTATATCAAAACACACCTCGAAACATAACTTTCACTGAATATATAACCTTAAAGAGATCAAAGTTGAGACTTTACCTATGCTGCAGATTGGATGGATTGGAATACCAACTGCACCAGCTTGGCTTCCAACAGAGATGCTAATTAAGGTAATTAGCCTTTTGAAATCATTCAAAATACTATAGCAGCAATTTGCATCATTTCATGAGTACCTTATATGGTACACTATTAACAAACCTCCTTGTACTTCAAATGAGAATCTCTGATGAAATTATTTTGGACCAAGTCATAACAATTAACTATGTTAGAGTGGGGGTTAGAGTCTCACATTGGTTAGGGAATGGACTGACGGTTTGCTTATATGAACTTGAGCAATCCTCCTGTCTTGAGTTAGGCTCAAGTGTCATATCTTTATTTGATGCTACAGTTTCCACCTTGCTAAAAAGCAAGTGGTTTGTTACGTAATCACACATTCCCTAACCAAATCCAAATTTTGCAGTCTGATAAGCTGGATTACGAGAGAATATAGTCACAAGTCCACAGTTTCAGACCAGTACATGCCACAAAGAGTACATCAAAGTGGAGCATCAGATTGATCTCTGCTCATTGAAGATGAAGAGACATGAGATGGACACACCTCCAGAATTTACTTATTGCTAAATATATTATTTATCCTTAAAGATCACTCAATCAACTTCTCAGTTGACACTAAATAATCGTCAAATTGACTCTTACAAGCATAATATGACTATCCAAAAGGTAATTGATTCAAAATGGACTATTCAGTAGGTAAAAGAGAGATTCCAGCAACAATTAAAAGACGTTCTAGATCAACTGAAATATAAACAAACAATAACAATCTCCAATGTAATCCCAAAAGTGGGGTCTGGGGAGGCTATAACTGAAATATGATATTAGTTTAACACAAAATACCTTCCACATTGAATAGAATGGAGTCAGTTTATAAATGAATATCGAAATGTATGTTTCAATGTACCATTATTTTTTCATAAAATTATAGTGTACACACTACACACAATATACAGTAGGCAGGTAACCGGAAAGTCTCAGTGTACAGCAGCCTGTAAAAAGGGAAGGTGAAGAGCAGGTGTATGGAGTATAAGTTATCTGTATTTTTTTTCTGTAAACAATGCTGTACTTGGTATCAATATCTGAAAGCGATGAGGGTGGAGAATGGAATGAAGAAATTAATGAAGAAACGATGCCAGGAAAAAGAAGAACTTACAGCCTTCTCCTAGCACGCTTAGTAGCATTCATAAGCTCTGTCAACGAAGGAAGGGGTCGAGGCACTGGCACATGCATAGACCGGTATAATTTTCTCAAACTTGGGTTATAACTGTTTGACAATCCAACCGCTGACTCAAAAATACAATTCTCTGTTTCTGTGTGCATCAAGCTCTCTTTACTCATGATGTCTAAACTTTCACTTACTGCCAAGGCCTTACCAGCTTCCACCACAACTTCTTCCTTCTTAAGTGAAATAACCTCTAACTCGTCGGAACATCTGATTACAGCATTTTCATCTGGAAGTATAGGCTCCTTTTCTTCATGTTTGAAATAAGAACTATTGAGCCCAAGCCTCGCCCTACCAAATAATGTTACTGGGGCGGCTGTTTTGCTTGGAGGAGACAGATTTGACTGCCTACAAATGCTAAAAGATGATGTCGTCGACTGGGAGTTGTCTGCATAGTCTTGAGAATTGCTCTTGGCCAAAGCTGAGCTTGAAACCTCAACTACATCTGGAGCTGTTTCTACATCAACTTCAGATTCCACGTCCATACTGAACCCCAAAAGTTGCCAGAAAGGGTCATTAAAATTCCGATGTTGATTAAAAAGACGCTTCACATAGTCCAGCTCCAGAGCCTTACAACTAGGTATTGTAGAGATGACCCACCTAGGTGCAAGAAGTTGCAAAGCCCACTCCAGTTCTTCCTTTGATGAGTGTATGGAGTAACAAATGTGCCAGACACCGAAAATATCTCTCACTGGTTGATCACATCTTCCCTTCTTCCGACTTTCAATATCTGAAATACCATCATCGCATGCATACCACTGTGCTGATGCTCGAATAATTAGAGGCTCATGCTGAAAATCAGACTGAGCCTGTGCAATTTTGGCTTCTGCTCTTTGGTACAGTTTTGGAAACCCATCAAACAGTTGAAAATGAGAAGATGTGTCTTCAGACAGGATTTCAGGCACCATTAGTTCCAAAGCCTGAAAGCATTCTGGAGTTTTAGCTTTATCGACATATATCTTGCAACCAAATGTCTGTGAAACATGCATAAGTATCTCCTCGTGGCCAAGAAGATCACATGTCAGATAGACTGTAGGAGCTTGAGGGTGCTTCCATATGCAATTGATGATCTGTTTGTTTGGAAAAACAATTTAGTGATGTTAAATATATTTATCAATCAAACAAGTGAAAGAAAAAAGAAAGGTCCTATGGCTCATAGAATAAGCGTTAAAGACAGTAGACTAAAGAAGAACGATTCATTTAGGGGCTAAAGCTATTGTTGTATTTGATAAGCATGATAATAGAGCAAGAAACTTGAGTAAAGTAAGAATTAGTAGATGGTTAAGGCGAGCTTTTCTCTAGCAATTGATTTGAACCCAGTGGAACTTTGATAAGCCCAACTATTCTGTATCTCCGGTTTGAATGTACATCTTTCCTTTTTAATTCCTTCCAAAATGGTGTCCATTCCAAAGACGTCCTTTCTCATCCCAATACTCTGTCCAGTTAAGCATGGATCTTCAACAATGGTATGGCAAGATACCAATTATTTGAACAAACCTTAATAGAAAAACAGACAGTGGTTAACATGCTATGGAAGGAAGTCATTATTGCCAAATATGGGATGGAAGATAACTGGACAACAAACATGGTTTCCATACCATACAGTTGCACAGTTTGGAGAGCTATGAGAAATTTATGGCCTCTGTTGAAGAGAAAATTAACTACAAAGTAGGTAATGAACAAATGTTTTCTTTTTGGAATGATAACTGATTAGGGGGTGCACCGCTACAACATCAATTTCCAGATCTCCACAACCTTTGTATTCTTCAACAGGCCACAGTTGCAGAGATGTGGACCGGTCAAGGATGGAACCTAAACTTAAGGAGAAACCTGAATGATTGGGAAGTGGGAAGAGTAGCAACTTTTTACACCATTATGGCCAGCTTCAACAATCTATCTGAAGAAAGGGATACCATAGTATGGAAGAAAGAAAGGAAAGGTATTTTCTCTATCAACTCAGCTTACAGAGAACTGAATAGATCAAATCATAAGGAGGGAAACTGGCCATGGAAGATGATATGGAAGACCAAGATCCCATACAAAGTGAACAGCTTCACATGGTTACTGGCTAAGGTACTGACACATGACAACTTGAACAAAAGAAAATTTCAACTATGTTCAAGATGCTTCTTATGTGGGAACAAGTGGAGACAATTAGCCATCTCTTCTTGCACTGCAAATGGACAGAACAACTTTGGAGGATGTTCATCAGCTTGAGGAAAATAAATTGGATAAAGCCAGGGAACATCAGAGGAGTCCTCAACAGTTGGAATAGTGATGGTAATGCAACAACAAAAGGGGAGATGGAAGATTGTCCCAGCATGCATATGGTGGACTGTATGGAAAGAGAGAAATCATAGGTGTTTTGAAGACAAGCAGAATGGACTTCAGAGCTTCAAGATGAATTGTCTAGCATTGTTTTATTTTTGGTGTAAACAGAATATTTTAGTCCAAGCAGAAGATATCTAGGATATTTTAGATTATTTGTAAGAAATAGAGGTGATAGGTGGCAATATGATTAGTCTGTAATACCTTTTGAAGGGGAACTACATATTTTGGATGTAGTTTACCTGTGAATATATAGATCAGTGTTACTATCCTCAAAAAAGAAAAACAGACAGTGGGATCAAGATACATTTTTTTCTGCCAAGCAAAATTCTAAACAGCCTGATCAAGACCGGTGCTTGATGTCTCTAAGAAAAAAACACTGTTGAGAGCAGTCCAAGTTGTGGGTTTAGGGATTTTAAAAACCTTTCATTTAAGAGGAAAAAAGAATCATCGTGAATGCTTACGACAGCATACTCAGTTTCTTCACCAATTGTAAGCCATACCTAAAATGAGAGTGTGAACTAAATTTATCAACAAAGGAGATTGTAAACTATTCTTTATTGATACTTGATAACCATAAGCTCACAACTTCTATAGTTTTCTCACTACTCACCCGCGATTCACCAACAAGGCAGAAACCTTCACAACTTGTGCAGGTAACATTTCAAATACGTTGGCCTTTCGGAGGACACACTATCGCACAGTATACATGTCTTCAATACAAACAAAAGAGTGTTGTATATAAAAATTCTGAACTTCCTCATGGGATTTTTAAGTATCTAGCTGCTTTTGTTCTGCTTCATTGGGGATAAACTCAGGGTCACACCACTTATCTGCCCTATGAGCTTCAGTGAAGTTGGATACCGAATTGTAAGATTTAGCAAGGACATGCACTATCTAGATCCAGTGACAGGACTTGATTTGTATAGGGTGAATTGAATCAAATCATTGGACACAACACTCAACACAAGAAGTATCTGACAACTAATTTCCCACCAGTAAAATAAGTTTTTCTCTACTATTCAGTAAAACCAAATTATAACGAGGTTTTTCCAAACAAAGATTGCAATAGGAACAGTTGGTTTCACCAGTTATTACCTCAGTAATTTTAACAAAATTAACAGTTGAAGAAAAATTCTGCCGTGCTTATGGCTCTTGATTTCACAAGAATGAGTGTTCTTTTTTTCTGGATAAAAATATGGCTCATGATTTTACAAGAATGAGTGTTAGAACCTGTTGCATCGCTGACTGCCTGCTCGGCATCTTCAATGGAGACTGACCAAATGTGCAATCAAGGAAAATGCAATCAATCTGACACTTCGGTTCTTTTCCGGGGGTGCCCACATACTTTAGGGGTAATTGTTGCAAGCACTCAATCGTAAGTCTGCAATCTCCTGTATGTAGGAAATTCCCAAATTTGCCTTCATACAAGAACATTAGAGCTCCTGCAAGTTGTTAACATAATGCCAAACATTTATCGCTGTAACCCTGTAACAACAAAGGTACTGTAGAAGAACAGAATGAAGATGAGAAACTAAACCACTAAATTGAATCTTTGAGGTGTGCCCAAGATACAATCTTTAAAGCATTATTTTCCCCTACTCATCCAGAGTTTGCATTTTTACTATAAGAACACCTAGGTATATACAACAAAACCTCTTAAAAAATAAACATAAAAAAGGTAAAGAAAAGAACAGCAGATTGCACTTTACTAGGTAGACCCTAAGAAGCCTAGAGTCATATATCACAGTCTTGTGTCTTGGTATTGCAAAAGATTAGCAAAAATTTGCAATTTTCCAAGAAAACTCACTAACTTTAAGGATTGATGCTCTTTCTTAGCATCACTTTAATGCCCATCCAAAAACATATCAGATTTTTGCAAGTAGACAGCATCACTTTAGGTTCCAACAAGAGAGACAGATAAAAAACAACAAAAGATCCCCGTGGGATGGATTAGAAAGAAAAATAAAAATCCCACACAATAGTACATAAGCACTAGTCACCTAGCTCATAGAAAGGACTGCTGCATATGAGCAGTGAGCAGCCAAATACCGACCTAACTAAAGTAAATAGAATCGATCAAGGACAAAGAAAGGGGGTCGCACCAAGTTTTCCCCACCTCGTAAAAATGAAATGAAGTGATCATCTTTTTTTATCAGGCAAAGTGGATCTCGTTGAACTTGCATCCAGCACATGCATTCAAGGTACAGAAAATAAGAGTAGCTCCTGTACAATTGACACATACCTCCTATAAAAAATGAAATGAGGTGGTCAACTCCGTGACACAACTTCCGCAACTTGGTACTCAACAATCTACACAGTGTCAGTACACCAAGTCTGAGAAATGTCAGATAAGTGAGCAGGGAAAACACATGAACAAACAAGTGGACGCAAAGTGGTGGGTGCCACTGCCACCATTAAACTTTTATGGTAAAAAAAGCAGGTTAAACTACGAGGTCTAGGTTTCAAATATGTACCTCATGTTCAAATCTCACCAAAGGCAAAATAAACTAGGTGATTTCTTTCCATCTATCCAAGCATGGGTGGACAAAGTTACCCGGTACTTGTATTGGTGAGACATAGTAAGTACCTTGTGGAAAAGTCAAGGTGTGCACAAGCTGGCCCAGACACCACGATTATTTAAGAAAAAAAAGTTACTGCAAACTCTCTTACTCAATTATCTCATTAAAGAATCAGTTAGTCCTATTTGTAAACTAACAAAGGCACCACTCATGACCGGTCTTATCTTTGCAAAGGGTTGCCTTTCAATAGTGAATCCTTGCATGAAGAGTCACGACTTTTCAAACAAACCACTCTTTCATGCAATAACATAGCCTTTCCGAAAAGATAGGGGACTAGCATTGGTGAAATTTGCTAACTACACCAACAGATGTGCCTGAATTTAATATAAGCCAGAATGTACATTACAACTAATAAGAAAGTCCTAGTAATGAACAACACAAACAATAACAAAATATGAATAGAACAGAACTTCCGAGAAAAAAATATAACTAGAAAGAATTGTCTGAGCTCAAAAAGCTACTGGAAAACAGAAATAAGAAAAACGGAAAAAGGAGAAAAAGGAAAGATTTAAGTCCTCACTGCAAATTCATAAACACACCTGGGCAATGATTGGCATCAAGGGCAGTAACCGTGAAATCACCATCAGGGTCTTTGATCACTATACATTGCCCAACCTCAATACCCACAAAAAATGATCCATCAAGCTGTCCAAAACACGCGACATTTCAATAGTTCCAGACCACATTGAGAAAACAAAAAATTAACAATTCGAAGAGAATCCATTAACAGGTTACAGAGAAAAGAACCAAACTCAAATTCCATCAACAACATACAGGTCATCTCCAATACTCCCTCTAATACAAGATTACAAGCTATTGAGTCATCACCGGTATGCAAATGATAAGGAACATTTGTATTCTAAAATCGTGTAAATTTATGTTTTGAACTACTAGCTTTACACATCGCACATCTTAAAGAAAACACATGTGGCTCGTAAGAGGCTAAGGCCTAAGAGCTTCCATATTATTCCTTCAATTTGGCTTGATTCAAGTCTCACCACTAGGTAGTACAATTATTACTACTCCCTCCATGACATAAATTTATGTGGCACTTTTAGCTTTTCGAGAGTCAAGTTGATTAATCTTTAAAACTACATTGGATTAGATGAACTTAATATTTTAAAATTAAAATTTAGATATTCAAACACTATACAAAGATAATGTAATTGTTATTCTTCTCATGTCAATATTGTTAAATGGACCTTGAGCCTAACTCAACCGCAACAGTTAGTTCAAGAGGGAGGATTGTCCAAACCATATAAGGAGTCCCGGGATTTATCCCTTCTCATCAACCCCACACGACCGAACATGGTCCGGTCCCAGGGCAGGGCAAGGCATGAACAAATCTATCTGGGGGCCACATCAGAGGCCTGACTCTAATACCATGTTAAATGGACCTTGAGCGTAACTCAACCCAAAAGATTGTCCAAGTCATATAAGTAGTTCAAGGATTATCACTTTTCATGAACCTAACGGCTAACTCAACTCCAAAAGCTAATTTAAGGGAAGGATATTAAGAATTCATCACCAACTTAATTAATATTTAAGATATTTCAAAAAGAATCAACAATATTTAAGAGTTATAGAGAATTAAAGGAATATCTCCAGAATGAGTGTTCTACATAGAAAAGTCTGAAAGAGTAGTTCTAAAAATAAGTAGTTTGAGGAACATTCTAGAATAGAGAAGTAATTAATCGTATAGTTAGATTCTTCCATCACCACCTATAATAGAAGTGGTCATTTGAGTTATAAGCAAGCAACTAAGAAAACAAAAAGCGACTGATCAAGTGAGAACTAAGAGATAGCAACATAGAGACTTACTAGAGTGAGTGCAAGCAAAATTGTGTGTAAGAATTGTAAGACCGAAGCAGATTTTACTTTGTAATAATAAAATTCAAGTTGCGAACAAGCAATTGTGCCAACAAATGATTGCCAAAGCCATATTACGAGTCCAGTGATTTTATCCCTTCTCATCAAATATGATGAAAATTTACATTTTAAAATATTGGTCAAAATTCACATAATTCCAATCTCGAAAAACTAAAAGCACCACATTAAATTGAGATAGAAATAGTAACAAATAGTATTACTTTTCAGGCGATTGATTGCAGAAATCTGATCGAAAATCCAAAAAAAAAAAGAGTACCTGAGGAAAATGCTGTAAAACAAGAGTCCTGGTAAGACGGGAACAATAAATTGGATATGAACCATAAATACAAATCCCTTGAGTGTGATCCTTATGAGCATGTGTTAAGAAATGATGCCTCTTCGTTCTCGACTTTGAACTCCATGTATCTACTGAAAATGGCAGCCCTTTTAGCATCTCAATCGGCATTTTCACTCGAGGTTGAAGATGGAGATTTTGAGAGTGAAATTATTCAATTCAACATCTAAAATAGAGGTCGAAATGGGTGGGAAAATTGCGAAACACGATTCGTACGGAGGAATGATCCTGTGTGGTGAGGTTTATTTTATGGTATTGTAGACCGCCAATTTGATTTGATGTAATCGTCTCTTTTGACGGAGTCGTTTAAATAATATGAAATTTTAATTCAGTCCTCAAAGTTTGAGATAATTACAAAATTTCCCTCAAAACTTTTAAAGAGTTTGATCTCATCCTTGTGCAGGTAAGATGAAGGTTAATATTAATTATGGATCGTTAAACAAGGTCTCAAAATAGCAAAAAAAGGGGCTATGATGAATTCGAAGTAGAGACGAGTTGTTAAATTGTTATTACGCTTACCAAATTAAGAGGATGATATGTAATGTGTGAATTTTTTAATGAATGAAAGGTCACAACATGAAGAAAATTCGCTTATATGAAAAGATACGTTCAACAAAGTGAAGTTTATTCTCCTAGCAGATTTAAGCATATAGCTTAAGAAAGAAATTAAGATTTAAAAAAAAAATCAATATACCCAAAAAGGAAAAAAAAAGAAAAGAGACACAAGTGATAACTTTGAGGCGAGTTCTTTTGAAGAAAATAGAAGAGAGACTCATAGTTTAGATTTAGATAAATATTATGGAAGGTGGAAGTGAGGGTAGGGGTGTGATGGGAGCAACCATGATGAGGTGAAAATGATGTGTATTAGAGGATAGAGAGGAAAGGACATATCAGTGTAAAGAGTTCACGAGATCCAGCCAAAAATTAGTATCTCTATTTAGTCACTAAATAATTGAAGTATCATTTGAAATTGAGAATAAATTTGAGTATCAATCAACATCTATATATATACACGCGCATTATTGTGTATCAATTGATTCGTCAAGGGTTAGCCCACTATCATTAGCTCTTTAATATGACATGAGAAATTTAAACACAACACATGCTCTTCTAGATTATAAAAGCAAAATTTGCAAAGGAATATAATTACATGCACAAACAAATTAACACCTAATCATGAACTACCATATATGACTAATCTCAACTAGATCTTCAATTTTTTTTAAAATACAAATTAAAGATTTGATGTACAATTTAGCCATGATTGGAACAACTATACAAAAATATATATAGACTTAAAAATGATACACAACCAAACAGAGACAACTATACAAAAAGTATACTAATCAACTAGTATGCCAATTGGGGAATGGAACTATTATATAAAAAAAAAAAATTAAAAAATAGTAAGACAGGAACCACAAAGTGGCCCCCTTAATTTTCTTATCATTAATAATTCCATCTAGAAATAGTTTTCAAAATTCAAGAACAAAATTTGAAGAAAAAAAATGGCAATTAAAGATGGAGCTAATAAAGGGTCAACCCCACCCCCAACAACCTTATACTTTAATGAGAAAAACTAATCCGTAGTTCGTTTCGAATATGAATCATGAAAAATTTCTAATAGAAAATACTTACCCCTCGAAGAGTCTTACGTGTCACAAGTTCAAATTAATCGAGAATTTAATGTGAATATTAGATAGAGGATAAGAAACCAAAATGGAAAAGGAAACACATTATTTTCCTTTCTTTCATGTTCCCTTAAATCCAAAAAAGTCGAGCCTTTTTACCAACTCTACCAAATAAAAGACGATAGAAGGCCAACTATGGTTGCCTTGCACAAGACGGTGCCAATACACTTCGATTTCCTTCCTTTTAAGTCAATTCCAATGATATGCTTTGGCAATTTTACCTACCAAATGGAAGGTTTGCTAGGTGATTGATAATGCAAGAGAAACCCAGTATTCATTTCTTCGTGAATATTCATAGCTAAGTCTACTATAAGAGCGCTATGAAACGACTTAATCAAGTGATCATCTTGCATTTACATTGAGAATGAAGTACATTTTACAGACTTATATTCAAGAAAATGCAATTCCCTCCATCATGCAACCAAACCCCTGGTCACCCAAAATTTCTCTTGATGATGATGCACCCATCAAACAGAAACGAATTGCTTAGAAGGAGACATAGTTTCTGCAATTCTTTTCCTAGAAGGGGACCGACCACGCGTGGTGCAATGCAAGAAAAGAAAACTTTCACCTCATACATCACATGTTACTAAAGAATGGGTCTTGTTCTGGGGGATCTAGATGGTGTCTGAGCTCTAAATTGAGGGATTTCAAGCCATGGCTCAAGTGTGGTTCTTGTGCTGGGCCTTGCTTGAAACATTGAGTAATCATTTGCCTCGTATCCACTCTGGCCCCCGAAGCCATAAGATGGGTGAGGAGGAGAAAGATAACAGCTTTTACGGGCAGGTTCATACTGTCTTAATGGGCTAGACGTGGGGGATACTGGTAAAGATGTTATGGCTTTTACACTTTCCCTGTGGATGTCAAGAAAAGAACAGTTAGATACATCTGTCCTCCGGCATGAGTAGAAAACAGACTAAAAAGTAGACACATTAAGGTACAAATGGTTATCACCTTGTGCAGATCAATGGTCTAGAGACTGTGATCACCGGATGGGATGCATAGTTTCCTTCAGCGGGGGAAATATTCCTTCCAGGAGAAATATTTCTTCCACCGGGATGCAGCTCCAACACTGGCTGTAAAAAAGCAAATTGAAAAGAGACTTTCAGAGGGATATATACCAAAACCACTTAAAAGGCAAATGGAAAGCATAAATGATCAGTTTCAAAAATCTTTATCCCAAGTGCCTCCACGTCCTTCGTGGTGTTACAACATGGATGGGTGAACTACCCAAGTATTGTTGCTAAGCTTTTCTACCCGTCCCATTCTCATAAAAGTTGATTTTAATAATTTTTGCTGATGTTGGATTTGATTGGGCAAAGGTTCAGATGAGTATTTGGTTTGATCAGCTAATTTGCACATTTTCGTGTTTGTCCATGTTAAGTCAAGTAAACAAAACCATGTGCTGTTGCATTAAACATCTTCAAGAGCTATTTCTGTATAATGGGAGCGTGATTCTATTACCTAGGCGAGTTCCTTTGCACAAAATGTTGCTCAGGAGAACTACTCATTTCATGAACTGTGGCTATAAGCCTATAACGTCTGAAAATATTCAGTTGGCAATACTAGGGGTCAGCAAGTGGTTAGACAAGCTGCGAACTGGAATAGAAAATGGCCTACCAGCATCCGGTAGGGTGTATGTTAACCCAATAGTGATTAGGCTGGTAGTTGATTTAACATTGAAGAGTGAAACACACAAACTAGAGCACACGGTCCAAGGGTAGAAGGCTAGATTGATTGGATAAACCGTCAATTAGCTCATACTAATATTTAAGACATACTCCCTCTGTCCCTAATTACTTGTCTACTTTTGAATTGACACACCTATTAAGAAAACAATAATTGATATAGTAAGTTTACCATTTTACTCCTATTAATTATGAAGTGGAAGAATTAAAAACTTAAAATTTTCAAAAAGTTCTACCTTTTTCAAAGTAATTAATTGAGGGTATAATGGGTAAAATTTTTTTGTCCTTTCTTGATTTGTCAAAATGGACAAGTAATTAGGGATGACTAAAAAAGGAAATATGGACAAGTAATTAGGGACAGAGGGAGTATTACACATAATTATTGGGTAAAAGTTGTAAACATAGCTCACAAGGTTATATTCCATCTCTTCTTATAATTGCTCTAAGTTAGAAACTTACAAGGAACATGTAATACGGTTTTGATTACCAAGTAACATCAGTTAGTCATATATTAGGACTTGTGTTTGTAAAACCATTGTTTCATGTATATACGGTTTTGATTCCTTACGGTTCTCCTTATCAAGGGTGGATAAGGTTTAAAATTTTGGGAATTAATGTGACAGGGTATGAAATAGGGTACAACAACAACATACCCAGGGTAATCCCACAAGTGGGATCTAGGGAGGGTGGAGTGTAAGGTAGAGAGGTCGTTTCCGATAAACCCTCGGCTCAAGGAAAAGTAGATTGAAAAATAAATAATCGGAAGTGAAGAAATCATGACAAAATACTACAAAAGCATGGCAGAACATTCCGAAAAAAGAACAATAACTACAACAAAATAGTGTGATAATCGATGTACAAGAGACAGTAGATAGTAACAGAAATCTAAGGATAAGAAACTACAGAAAAAATTCTACAACGACTAGTATGGATACGGTACGGAATAGAGTAAGATTGCGAAAAGGCCATATACCCCATTAAGACTCAGCTGGTATCTTCTACTCGGAGATCATTTCTGTTATAATTTCTACAACTTTTTAATTGTTAATCATGATCTAGCTTAATTTACAAAATTCACTGAGAAAGTCCTCCTTGATGTCAGTTGACTATTTAACTACGACAACACCAACTACATCTCAGTCCCGAACACGTTGGGGTCAGCTATATGAATCCTCATTGACCATGTTACATGAACCACCAGATCGTAATTTCAGAGAGCTACATTCTCTAAACACAAAAGCTACAAACTAATGGTCCTTTGTAAGGCCCACTTTGAACTTTTACAAGATGGATCTGATTTGACTTGCGCATTCGGGATGGACACAAGTATGCAGCTTTATTAAGATCAAATTGCAGATACTGATCCACAAAAATGACTTGAAATCAGAAAGCAACTAGCTATAGTTTAATGAATTCCTAATCAACATTTAATCCGATTTTGCGGTTATTAATAAGAATTGGTAGGTCCCTAGTGACAGACAAGTGGAAGAAAGGTGCCACATCTCTCTAGAAAGGATAACTTACACTTAAGCACTTCTCCATCTCTTGCTATTTATTAAGTTCCTTTCTTGAAGTTTACTCAAATTTCGAACTCAGTGATTTCTAGTTTGTTCAGAGAGTAATTTCACTTTTTCCAAGACTATTTCATTCTAAATTTTGCCAAAGGAAAAAGAAGTAAAAGACTCCACCAGACAAATGAAAAATCTCAAAATCTTTACCGGTGTCCGGCTTCCATCAAAGGAACGAGGATATGATTCTTTGGTTACACCGACATGAGCAACTTTTGCTGTACTTTGGTTTTTAACAAAAGGGTGCTCTAGTAGTTGAGAAGCTGTAGGTCGTGTGGACGGCTCCCGCTGCAAGCATGACCTTATAAAGCTTTTTGCATCATTAGAAAGGTGTTCTGGAATTTCAGGAAAGTCTTTGCTGTTTCCAATTTTAAATATGGCGGCAACCTGTTGCATAGAGGGCAATCAAAGACACTTAGGTTTGAGTTCTTTGATGATGGCCTCAGTAGAGATGATCGGTAAATCCATTTATCAAATATTCCAACATCTTACCCCTTCATACTGGCTCCAAGGTGGCTTTGAAGTTGCCATTTCAAGAATTGTACATCCCAAACTCCAAATATCCACTGCAAGGCCGTAGCCGCTTGTATTCATCACCACCTGATAATATCAGAGAAATGGAATACCGATAAGTCTTTGCTAAAAGTGTCGGACAGTGACGAGAGGGTATGCAGAAACGGGAGGGAGGCATACCTCAGGAGCCATCCAATAAGGACTTCCTTTGAAAGAGAGCACTGACGCGCACGAAGTTATCTGCTCCAAGGTAATATAAATGTTAATGCATGGATCAATTGCTGAAAGAAACTGTTCTAAAGAATTCATACGCCTTTTCTTTTAACAGCATTTTAAGAGAACCAAAACACAAAAACAAAAACAGAAATGAGAACTTCATCTTTTGCTTGGCTACCACATCTGTTGGCTCTATAAGAAGGCTAAATTCATTCATCCAAATAACTAAAATAGAATCCACAAACAAAAGTACCAAATGATAAGTTTAGAGTTTTTCAACTTTATTAGCAAGTATAACGTACAAGAACAGTCAATCAGATTCCCGCTATTCTTGTGCGCAAATAAAGTCAAAGGAAAAGTTTTGGAATTAGTTCTATGACACCTTTCATTAAAAAGTGGTAAATAAATAACTTTAATGATTGTGCTGCTACTTACATGCTTTGCCATGCCAAAATCAGCTAGCTTGATTTCACCATTAGGATCTACTAGTATATTGGCTCCTTTTATATCCCTGAAAAGAAATAATTGGCATTTGAATCAGCAGTGTCTACAGAATAGCTGAGTCACAAGTACTCGAATCATAAAGACACACACCTGTGAACTGTATTCCTAGCATGTAAAAAGGAAAGGCCAGAAAGGATCTGTCTTGTGTAGTTTTGTATAACTGGCTCCCTAAAAGGCCCATACTCCTGCAACAGTTTATGTATAGAACCCCCAGAAACGTACTCCAAGTAAACTGATAGAGTTTCTTCATCCTGAGGAATAATTAAAAGGCAACAGTTGTGAACCAAATGGGAAGATTATATTTCTGTTCTACAAAGCAACTAGGTTACAGAAGAACAAATTAATATAATCAACATATTTGCCTAAGTTGTGTAAATATCAGAATGAATATATATAATTATGCACATCCAACTAAAGCATCTAGTCATACCAGTTCACTTCCATGATATCGAACAATATTTGGATGTGTCAAGTTACTGAGTAAAATGATTTCCTGTACATGAGATGAAATCAGTCAGGTATCGAATGCAGAATTGAAAAGGGGAGATATCAAACGAAAGACCCAAGATTACAGAACGAAGTTTATCACAGACTTTGAAAGGAGATAAATTAATAATGAACAGAAATGTACTGAAAGAGTAAATAAAAGAGACCTGATTCAGTTGCTTAAGACACTCTTTGGATGTTTGATCATCTGAAACCACCTTGACTTCTTTTATCGCACACATTTGTCCATTCTCCCTGTTCATATTGAAAACCACCACCTAATCAATATGTAACTATGTCCACCGTGAACTATTAGCCGCACGGTCTTCCATAAACCAATTCAAAATGAGCATAAGATGACCTATACTAAAGACATGATGCTCCTGAACCTAGTTAGAACCCAAATGTCATTGATTGAAAAAAGAGCTGGAAGGCTCACAAACCTGTTGAATCCAAGATATACATGACCAAACGTGCCTCTTCCTAGGAGCCTGCCTTTCTTCCATTTTGACATATTAATGGTTGCGCCTTCAGCCACAACACAAGGTCTTGGGTTTGGCAAAGTAGAAGGACTGGGTGGAGAACCGGGTGGAAGGGGCAGCTGATGACATTCACTCCTTACATCATCCAACTTGCCTGTTGGAGAGTCCAGATTTAAACTCGAAAACCGAGGATGTAAAGGTGATGACGTGGTAGTTGTCCCTCTGGAACGAACTGGGCTTCGTGACAGTGGGCTCAACCTATTATCTCCAAGTCCTCTGGCAACAAGCAGAAGTGTCCCCACAGTTAGGATAGTACAATGGATGAATTACATTTAAAAGTACTTGTAACTCATGCATCTTGTGTATTCCGTGAAGGAAAAAAAAGGAAGGTAACACTATGTACCGTGCAATTCTACCATGTATAAAGAATTTTCTCTGAGTCTACTAATTGAGCCTCCTGAAAGATCAGTAATTGAACTAGAGCACACAGAACAATAGAAACAAGTGCAAAATCAAGAAATTAACATAAATCTTCAGGTTTAGCATTTCGGTTTAAAGTAAAAAGAAACAGAACAGGTGATTCACAGACTCATTAATCAGATGTTCGATTCAATATGTATAATCCACCAAGAGCTACTTGAAAAAACAAAACTATAAACTAATTGAAGGAATAAAACAAAAGTTGGAACTTCTTCTTCTTTTTATTATAACCATGATGTACCGGCCAGCTTGTGCGCACAAACCCTAATTCCACGGGATACCAGCCACCTTCCACCGGTAACAAGTGCCAACTAACAACTTTTTAACACAAAAAAAAACCCTTTAATCCAGGTGCAATAGCTGCACCAATAAAGCCTCTCTAGCTTATCAATACACATTCAATTTGCGGATCACAAATCAATCCAATCAACAAAAAATCTAATTTTGAATAACAACCCACAACAAGTGTGGCGTCCGGGGCTCACAAATTCCACGAGATACCTGCCGCCTTCCACTGGTAACAGCTTTTTTAACACAAAAAAGATCCTTTTATCCAGGTGCAACAACTGAACCAATATAGCCTTTCTAGCTAATCAACATACATTCAACTTATGGATCACAATCCAATCCAATTAACAAAAGATCTAATTTTTACAACAACCCAAAACAAGTCAATTCAAAGTCAACCAACACCAATAACCATAACAAAACCTCACAAATCCCAAAAAAATGAACAAAATCAAACATCAAATCCTACAAACAAAGAAACTTTATAATCAGAAATCAAACAACACCAACCTGAAAGTATCCAACTGAGCTTGATCAGTATTCACAGCACCACCACCATCAGATGACCCAGATGAGCTAGTACTCGAAACTGAAACCGACCCACATCCCAAAACAACCCCATGATCATTTCCCAGTGAAGAAACAGAAGGCATAGGTAAAGGATGAGCTTTCTCCAAAGAAGAACCTGAATCAAACCCAGAAAACCCAGAACCAGAACCACTAAAATCTTTACTGGTTCTTGGTGAATTTCTACTAAGTAACTCATCAAAACTTCTGGGTTTCACATACTTTTCCCTTTCTTTCTCTTTAACTTGTGGGTCTTTGTTCTTGGTGGATTTTTTTCCCCACCAAGCAGGCATTTTTTTTTCTCTGAGCTAATTCAGTGATCAACCCAACTAAGTCAATAATGAGTGAAATCTGTAGATTCTTGGTATGCTACAGTCAGAAAAAAGAGAATTAATTTGGGTTTTTCAAGATTATTTTTTTTCTTTTAGGTGAAAGGGGGGATGTATCGATGTAGCTGACGAAGAAAACTTTGAGAAGGAAATAGGAAGGTAGATAGATAGAAGGGAGCAGGGGCCTGCCAAGTTGGTTGTACGTGTTTTGCGCTCTGCACCCCCTAATATATCTACTGTATCTCTTTTGTTCCTTTCTCTACAAATTTGTTTTTGCTATGCTTCGATGAACAAAATATCTCATGTTTATATAGAAGAGGATTATTTTTTACGAAGAATTTTGTATTATGGATATATCAGTTATTCTTTCTTGAATTATAGTATAGGTTTTGATATTCGAATGATATAGGACGGTGCAGAGAATTTGATCTAATGAACGACTTTGTTCTGCTAATGTTAAATGAGGAAGGTACTCGTTATAAATACTCCTTACTTATTTGAAAATTTGATAGATATTTTTTACTAGATCACTAGAATTAACTTGATTACCAAAGTACCCTATTCCTAATTTGATATTAAAAATGATGGAAATAATCTATTAATCTTGTTATTCACCGATAAAAACGAACACTGGATATGACTATCACGTAATCTGACGTAAAGTATCGAACAACATAAAAGATAAAAGTTCAAAGAGGATCACATTTCAAGTGATGAAGATATAATTTTGCTTAAACAAATACTACTTAGTGTGATATAATAATGAAAGAAAGTGAGAATTCTGTAAAATTTGCATTGCTACAATGAATATATCAACTATCCATTCTCAAATTATGGTATAGGTTTCAACATTAGATTGATATGAAAGATAATATATGATAGTGCAAAGAATTCAATTTGATCTAATAAACAGTTTTGTTTTGATAACGTTAATGTTGACTTATTTGTTATATGAGGAAGGTACTTGTTATTAATATTTCTTACTTATTTAAAATTTTGATATTTATTTATAGATTACTAGAACTAACTTGATTACCAAATTACTCTATTTCTAATTTGGTATTAAAAGTGATGGAAATAATATTTTAATCCTTGTTAAAATCAACAAATTTAATCACAGACAAAAATGAACACTGGATATGACTATCACGTAATCTGACGTAAAGTATCAAACAACGTAAAAGATAAAGTTTAGAAGAGAAACACACTTTTAAGTGGTGAAGATAGAATTTTGCTTAAACAAATACTACTTAGTCTGATATAATAATGAAAGAAAGTAAGAATCATGTAATTTTTGCATTGATACAATGAATATATCAGCTATCCGTTCTCAAATTACAGTGAAAGATAATACATACTTAATATATGATAGTTCAAAGAATTTGATCTAATTAACAATTTTGTTTTGGTATCGTTAATATTGACTTATTTGTTAACTGAGGAAGGTACTTGTTATAAACTCTTTACTTATTTGAAATCTGGTAGTTATTTACTAGATTACTAGAACTAACTTGATTACCAAAGTACTTTATTCCTAATTGATATTAAAAGTGATGGAAATAATCTCTTAATTCAGCTGAAATCGACAAATTTATTCACCGACAAAAACGAACACTGGATATGACTCTCACGTATCTGACGTAAAGTGTTGAGTAACGTAAATGATAAAAGAACAAAACTTGCTAAAAATATGATTCAGATACGTAAACAAAAGTATAACGACGACTTTAAAGGCAGTTGTTTCTTTCTGCATTGCCACAACAAACATCTAATTGCTCTTCATTTACAACTGTCTGTATTTGTTTTCTTACAGGATCAATCAAAGAGTGATAAACTCTTCTTCGTCTTCACGGATGAACTACATTTTTCGCCTCTTAAATGATCACATCCTGTCAACACGAAAAAACCAGAGACCACCGAGATGTGTGACGTGATGAATAACGACACTTATAACTCATCCTTTACCTTTATTTCTGGATTCAAACTCTAAAAATGGAGAAATCCATTATACGCAATGTGAAATCTGAGTTCAAAATACAAAGTCTTATGTATTAGAAAGTGATTTACTCTAAACTTAATCAGATTATAATATGAATATGTAACGAACTATATGGATGTAAAGTGAAAAGAAAGAAGATAAATGAGGGAGCAAAATGGAAAGAAAAGAGGGGAGTAGGCAAATATGGTCCCAAAACAAATAGAAAAAGCAAACAGTGAGGGACAGCTCAGGAATTTTGGAGACGGCAGTCAGTGGTTGGATTAAAACGAGTGGATGACGTGGCTTTTTATATATTTTTATTTTATTTTATTTTTAAAATTTTATTTTGTTTTATTATATATTATATTTTTTAATTTATTTTTGTGTTACAATAAAGACGGCTTTTTGGAAATATATATGATTGACTCATCACTCATGAGTCTCACGTCTAAAATGTGAGCGCGTTTGATTTTAAGAGGAAAATATAATTAGAATAAAAGTATATTATCTTAAATATTATTTATCAAGGAAAATGTTTTTCGAGAAAATAACTAAGTTTTTGGTTATATATTTTATTGTGTTCGATATATAAGTAAAAAAATATTAGTGTATAATCTAAATAAATGTCTGGGGCGGAGCTAGGTAGGGCGAATTCTCTAAGGAAAATTATAGTATTATTTATACATGAAAGAAAATAAGTTACCTAAATCGTTGTGTGTATATATATATAGATAGTGAATCGTCTTTTTACTTCTTTATATGTTTACTATTTCATATTTTAAACTTTTTTAGTGAAAATCATACTCTATCACTCGTGTAGGTAGGGGTAGGAGTGTGTGTGTGGGCGGGGGGGGGGGAGAGTAGGGACTACGGAGATGGAAGTGAAGAAGAGTGTATTGAAAGATGAAAGTACATAATTAATGTGGATAGTCATTTTCTTCTTATTATTTTTTGGTTTTTTATAAAATATTTTTCCAAAAATTTAATTAATCAAATATAAGAAAATTGAAAAATGAACTTGTTGGGGTTGGAAGTTATCATATACTACTTTTAAGATCAAATTAAAATAATCAAATAACATCTTTTAAGATAAAAATAAAAGTTAGGATAATAGAACTTGATAGAGTTGATCAGATTAATTGATAATTACTGTTAAAATAAATAAATATATGAGACTTTTTATTTATTTTTTCAATATATGAGACTCAATATACCAATATCCCTTTTTGAAAGTTATTTTTCTTATTACCATCAATTATAAAGAAAGAAAATAAGAATTTGTTTACCCTACATAATTTAACGTTCTTTTTTCAACAAAAAAGAATTGAGCCATAAAATTACACTAATAAAAATTTGTAGGCCTCCAAATTTATGGGGCCTAAAGCCAAAGATTTATTTGCCTCGCGTTTAAGAGGGCCCTGAATTCGATCCAAAAAATCAATCGTCAACTTTTTTTAATTTTTTATAATAATATTGATAAAGTATTGTCGATTTTTAGTGCCAAAATTGGAAAAGCGTAAAACTAAATTTTACGTATCTCATTATCACAATTCACATGTTAATTTTTTAAATTCTTTGTATGATAATCATATGATCAGATATTTATGACCATTGAAATTATGAGATGAAATCAGTGTTTTGGACATGCAATTTCTTCTCATAATTTCAAATCATGAGATGACATTTCAAATTCTCCAAAAAACTTTATTTGAAAAATTCATATCATGTTTCTAAATTTTTTAAATATAAAAATTGACTCACAAATTTATATTTATAAAAAGCAAACAACCAACCATTTTATATATACAAACCATTTGTTTCATATGCAAGCAAAATTTATAGTTGATAGGATCTTACTAATCTTTAAGTTATTTATATAGAATATAACCATTATTCTCACCAATTAAATTTATTATTACTTCAAACCAACACCTACTTTATTTATTACTTACCAACCAAATTTATTTATGAACATGGTGATATAGTTACTAATGATGTTGACCAACAAACAGTTCTAAGTAACAATGTTGGTTTATTTTATCGATCATCTGATCGAAAGATGCACTCAACGTGAGGAGATTGATTGTACTATGTAAGAGAATTATATTAAAGAGTAGTACACTACAACTCATGTTCAATTTTATTTTTTTATTGAACTAAAGTTTAGTTATATAATAAATGTTGTATAATAGCTTTGTGATAGTGTATTACACTTTTGTTATTAATTTTTGCTTATTTAGTAATAATGTAGAAAGAATTGAGTCAATTTTGATAGTTTTCACTAGTTATGAGAATTTTATGTTGATTAGCAAAAAAATATAACTAAAAAATCCAAATTGCATGTCCAAACAAAACCTCAATTTCATCTCATATTATTTATAACGTAATTGCAATGGATAGTTTCAAATATATACAATAAAGTAATTATTTTACAATAAATATAACATGTTTCTTTTTACATTAAAAATAGCCAAAAGTCATAGCAAGTATACACTAACTATACAATATAGCTTGCCAAAAGTTGTAGCAATTAGTATACATTGACTATGTAATATAACTTACTTATACACTGACTATTATGATACACTCAAAAAGCTGAATATAACTTAACTAAACATGAAGTATACACTGATTATACGTGAAGTACATACTGACTATTCAACCTCGATCAACTCAAAATCACCTCTAAATAGTCCCAAATTTTAGAATATTTTGATATATAATTCACGAAATAATTCACGTTTGCGATACGTCATAATTTTAAATCAAGCAAGCGTTGAAACTTTAATGGTTAATTGATCGTGGAAGAAGAAGGAAGGAAGTCTGAAAGCAACAAAGAGAAAAGGAAGAAGGAGGAGGAGGAGGAAGAGGAAGAGGAAGAGGAAGGAAGGAAGAAAAAGCCATTAATGGTGAAAGTGGAAGGAAGAAGAAAAAGCAGATTCGGCCAATCTCAATAATTTTTAAATTGGGCCAATTTTCACGTGAAGCAAATGGTTGAATGACCACTTATCTAATTTCAAATCATAATTTCATTTCACATGACTAAACTGTTTCTTAAAAAAGTGTGATATTATCCACTTAGGATAAAACTTTTAAGTTTTTTTTCTTCTTATACCTCACATCATTAAGAGTATTCATATATACCTTATATGTATTCTTAATCTTTTCAAATTTCAACTATCAATTGAGATTTTTTTTTTGATATACCTAATCATCTCCTCATATAACTAAGTTCCACGAGCTCATCATGGTGATTCACGGGTCTCCCCTCAAACTAAATTTCATGTAGCCCGTTACCACGATCCACATGTCAAATTTTTAAGACTCTTAGTATGCTACTCATATGATCGAATTTTTATGACCATCGAAGCCTAGAGCTAGCTTCTTCTAATTGTGCCCATGGTTTCTAAGCTACCTTTAATATGATAAATCATTTTTATTACCCCAAAGCAAACTAAAATAATAAGGAGGTAAGTGAAATATCTCAAACAAAAAAGGGCAGGAACGTTTTTTCCACCATTAAAAAAATGATTGTTTTATTTCGAATCGATTCAAATCTCAAACACGATAATTGAATTATGGAGTGTTGAGGTTCTATTGTTTGGTACTCACTTGGAAAATATTTTTGTCTTGAAAAAAATGGTTTTGAGAGCTAGAACGTGAGACAAAGCTGGTAACCAATTAACAAAACTTGTTTTAAATTTTGGAATTTTACGAATGAGCTTCATTTTGAGTAGGTGTTATTACAAAAGACGGGGCCCTTTCCTATATTTCAAATCACAAAAATAATAAGTGTTATAAAACACAAACTTAGAGGGAAATTTCTACAATAATTTCTCAAAATATTTGACTATATACATAATATATACATTAGTTAGAGATATTAAATACATACGGAGGAAAGGTTCATATAAATTATAATCTTGTATTGGACTTTGTATTGTGTTAAATTTGTCTATTGTTTGACATATTTTTTCTTAATATGTGTAAAATAAGTTGCAATCACCAAAGTAAAATAAAAAGTAATTTTGTTGATAAATGGTTATGAGTATAAATCTATTTCATTTAACAAAAATTCTCTCCTAAGATTTTTTGTGATTCGAATGCCTTCAGTAGGGTATTTATCAAATGTAGGATAGTTTGGACCCCCCTAAGATGTGTGTGATCTCTAGAAATGTCATGCAACACTTTGTTGTTTTACATTATTCTGTGGAAAGAACTCGGTTGATCAATCCTTCAAAAGAACTATGTAGTTGATGTTGGATCTCTCCGCTTGCGGATGCTATACTTCTCCAATTCTATTTGACTATCCTCCTTTTAGAAAGTTATGTACTCCTCTATTTATAGTTGTACAGAGTACTCCATTCAAGTATAAGTTAAATAAACTCTCTTATACTTAACTATGTATTTCATGTTGGAGATTAAATACAAGACAATTTATTAACGACAAAGATATATATATATATATATATATATATATATATATATTGCTAATCATAAAGTATAATTATGAAACATTTTCAAAGTAGATTAAG
>JAJOOF010001055.1:0-12921 GCA_029582545.1 Solanum lignicaule | reverse complement strand
TTCCGACATAATTTTCGCCATAATTTTTTGTGTACGATCGTTAAGACCTTAGTTATGGAGCCAGTTAGTACTCACGGCCAAAACATCCCATTTTGAAGATCAAGATCAGATAAACCCCCTATCTTGCCGATTTTCGTCTGCTATAATCCATGGACTTTTGGTGATCTGGAATTCCGACATAATATTTGCCAAAATAATTCGTTAAATTCCGTTAAGACCTTAGCTATGGAGCCAATTAACTCTCACAGCCAAAACATCCCATTTTGAAGGTCAAATGTCCCCCGGATCAGGTAAGCCCCCCATTTTGCCGATTTTCGTGTGCCATAGTCTATGGACTTTTTGGTGATCTGGAATTCCGACATAATTTTTGTCAAAAATTTTCGTGGACGTCCGTTAGACCTTAGTTATGGAGCCAGTTAGCCCTCACGGCCAAAACGTCCCATTTTAAAGGTCTAATGTGCCCCGGATAATGTAAACCCCCTATTTTGCCAATTTTCGTGTGCTATAGTTCATCGACTTTTTGGTGATCTGGATTCCGACATAATTTTCGCCATAATTTTTTGTGTACGATCGTTAAGACCTTAGCTATGGAGCCAGTTAGTACTCATGCCAAAACATCCATTTTGAAGGTCAAATATTCCCTGGATCAGATAAACCCCCTATTTTACCGAATTTCGTGTGCTACAGTCCATGGACTTTTTGGTGATCTGGAATTCCGACATAATATTTGCCTAAATATTTCGTTGACGTCCATTAAGACCTTAGCTATGGAGCCAGTTAACCCTCACAGCCAAAACCTCCCATTTTGAAGGTCAAATGTCCCCCGGATCAGGTAAATCCCCCATTTTGCCGATTTTCGTGTGCTATAGTCTATGGACTTTTTGTTGATCTGGAATTCTGACTTAAATTTTGTCAAAATTTTTCATGGACGTCCGTTAAGACCTTAGCTATGGAGCCAGTTATCCCTCACGGCCAAAACGTCTCATTTTAAAGGTCAAATGTGCCCCGGATAATGTAAATTCCCTATTTTTTGTCGATTTTCTTGTGCTATAATCCATGGACTTTTTGGTGATCTGAAATTCCGACATAATTTTTGCCAAAATATTTCGTTGACGTCCGTTAAGACCTTAGCTTTGGATCCAGTTAACCCTCACGGCCAAAACGTCCCATTTTGAAGGTCAAATGTGCCCCAGAGCAGGAAAACCCCCAAGTTTGCCGATTTTAGTTTGCTATAGTCCATGGACTTTTTGGTGATCTAGAATTTCGATATAATTTTTGCCAAATTTTTTTGTGGACGACCGTAAAGTCCTTAGCTAAGGAGCCAGTTACCCCTCACGGCCATTACATCCTATTTTGAAGGTCAAATATGCCCCGGATATGGTAAACCCACCCATTTTGCCGATTTTCGTTTGCTATAGTCCATGGACTTTTTGGTGATCTAGAATTCCGACCTCATTTTAACAAAAAGTTTTCTTGGACGTCTGTTAATACATTAGGTATGGAGTCTGTTAGCCCTCGCAGCCAAAACGTCCCATTTTGAAGGACAATTGTTCCCCAGAGCAGGAAAACCGCTAATTTTGCCGATTTTCGTGTTCTATGGTCCATGGACTTTTTTGTGATCTGGAACTCCGACATAATTTTTGGCAAAGTTTTTCGTGGACGACCGTTAAGACCTTAGCTATGGACCCAGTTAGCTCTAAATGCCAAAACATCCCTTTTTGAGGGTCAAATATGCCTCGGATAAGGTAAACCCCCATTTTACCGATTTTCGTACGCTATAGTCCATAGACTTTTTGGTGATCTTGAATTCCGACCTTATTTATGCAAAAAGTTTTCGTGGACGTCCGTTAAGACCTTAGCTATGGAGCCAGTTAGCCCTCACGGCAAAAACATCCCATTTTGAAGGTCAAAAGTCCCCCGGATCAGGCAAACCCCAAATTTTGCCCTTTTTTGTGTGCTATAGTCCACAGACTTTTTGGTGATCTGGGTATTGACATAATTTTTGCCAAAATATTTCGTGGACTTCCGTTAAGACCTTAGCTATGGAGCTAGTTAGCCCTCACGGCCAAATCATCTCATTTTGAAGGTCAAATCTCCCCGGGATCAGATAAACCCCCCATTTTGCCGATAATCGTGTGCTGTAGTCCAAAGACTTTTTGGTGATCTGGAATTCTGACATAATTTTTTCCAAATTTTTTCGTAGACGTCCGTTAAGACCTTAGCTATGGAGCCAGTTAGCCCTCACGGCCAAAACGTCCCATTTTAAAGGTCAAATGTGCCCCATAGCAGGAAAACCCCCAATTTTGCTGATTTTCTTGTGCTATAGTCAATGGACTTTCTGGTGATCTGGATTCTGACATAATTTTTGCCAAAATTTTTCGTGGACGACCGTTAAGACCTTAGCTATGGAGCCAGTTAGCCCTCACGGCCAAAACATCCCATTTTAAAGGTCAAATGTGCCCCAGAGCAGGAAAACACCTTATTTTGCCGATTTTCGTGTGCTATAGTCCATGGACTTTTTGGTAATCTGAAATTCAGACATAATTTTTACCAAAATTTTTTGTGGACGACCATTAAGACCTTAGCTATAAAGCTATTTAGCCCTCACGGCCAAAACATCCCATTTTGAAGGTTGAATGTGCCCCGGATCAGGTAATTCCCCCATTTTGCTGTTATCGTGTGCTATACTCCATGGGCTCTTTGTTGATCTAGAATTCCGAACTCATTTTTGCAAAAAGTTTTCGTAGACATCCCTTAAGACCTTAGCTATGGAGCCAGTTAGCCCTCATGGTCAAAACGTCCCATTTTGAAGGTCAAATTTGCCCAGAGAAAGAAAAACCCCCAATTTTGCTGATTTTCGTGTGCTATAGTCCATGGACTTTTTGGTGATCTGGATTCCGACATAATTTTTGCCAAAAATTTTCGTGGCCGTCCGTTCAGACCTTAGCTATGTAGCCAGTTAGCCCTAATGGCCAAAACATCCTATTTTGAAGGTCAAATGTTCCTCGGATATGGTAATTCCCCCATTTTGCCAATTTTCGTGAGCTATAGTCCATGGTCTTTTTGGTGATCTAGATTTCGACATAATTCTTGTGAAAAATTTTTGTGCACGTCCGTTAAAACCCTAGCTATGGATCCAGTTAGCTTCACGGACAAAACATCCCATTTTGAAAGTCAAATTTTCCCCGTATCAGGTAAACCCCCCATTTTGCCGATTTTGGTGTGCTTATAGTCCATGGACTTTCTAGTGATCTGGAATTTCGACATAATATTTGCCAAATTTTTTTGTGGATGTACGTTATGACCTTAGCTATAAATCCAGTTAGCCCTCACGGCCAAAACGTCCCATTTTGAAGGTCAAATGTGCCCCATAGCAGGAAAACCCCCAATTTTGCCGATTTTCGTGTGCTATAATTCATGGAATTTTTGGTGATCTAGAATTCCGACATAATTTTTGCCAAAATTTTTCGTGGACGTCCGTCAAGACCTTAGCTATGGAGCCAGTTATCACTCACGGCCAAAACGTCCCATTTTGAAGGTCAAATATGCCCCAGAGCAAGTAAACCCCCCATTTTGCCGATTTTCGTGTGCTATAGTCAACAGAATTTTTGGTGATTTGGAATTCTGACATAATTTTTGCCAAATTTTTCGTGGACGACCGTTTACACCTTAGCTATGGAGCCAGTTAGCCTTTACGGCCAAAACATCCCATTTTGAAGGTCAAATGTTCCCCGGATCAAGTAAACCCCCAATTTTGCTGATTTTCGTGTGCTATTGTCCATGGACTTTTTGGTGATCAAGAATTCTGACATAATTTTTGCTAAAAATTTTCGTGGACGTCCGCTAATACCTTTGCTATGGAGCCAGTTAGCCCTCACGTCCAAAACATCCCATTTTAAAGGTCAAATGTTCCCCGGATTAGATAAACCCTCCATTTTGCCTATTATCGTGTGCTATAGTCCATGGACTTTTTGGTGATCTAGAATTCCGACTTTATTTTTGCAAATAGTATTCGTGGACATCCGTTAAGACTTTAGCTATGGAGCCAGTTAGTCCACACAGCCAAAACGTCCCATTTTGAAGGTCAAATATGCCCAGAGCAAGTAAACCCCCCCCCCCCATTTTGCCATTTTCGTGTGCTATAGACCATGGACCTTTTGGTGATCTGGAATTCTGACATAATTTTTGCCAAAGTTTTTCGTGGACGTCCGTTAAGACCTTAGGTATGGATCCAATTAGCCCTCACGGCCAAAACGTCCAATTTTAAAGGACAAATGTGCCCCGAGCAGGACTTTTTGGTGATCTGGAATTTCCGACTTAATTTTTGCAAAAATATTTCGTGAACGTCCGTTAAGACCTTTGCTATGTAGCCAGTTAGCCCTCACGGCCAAAACGTATCATTTTGAACATCAAATGTGCCCTAGAGCAGGAAAACCCTTTATTTTGCTGATTTTCGTGCGCTATAGTGTATGGACTTTTTGGTGTTGGAATTCCGACACAATTTTTGGTATAAGTTTTCGTGGACGTCCGTTAAGACCTTAGCTATGAAGACAATTAGCCCTCACGGCCAAAACGTCACTTTTTGAAGGTCAAATGTGCTTAGAGCCGGAAAACCCCCCACCCCATTTTACTGATTTTCGTGTGCTATAGTTAATGGACTTTTTGGTGATCTAGAATTCCGACATAATTTTTGCCAAAATTTTTCGTGGACGACCGTTAAGACCTTAGCTATGGAGCCAGTTAGCCCTCACGGCCAAAACATCCCATTTTGAAGGTCAAATGTGCCCCAGATCAGGTAAACCCCATTTTTCCTAATTTCGTGTAGTATAGTCCATGGACTTTTTGGTGATCCAGAATAACAACCTCATTTTTGCAAAAAATTTTCGTGAACGTCCGTTAAGGCCTTAGCTATGAAGCCAGTTAGCCCTCACGGCCAAAACATCACTTTTTGAAGGTCAATTGTGCCCATAACAGGAAAACCCCTCATTTTGCTGATTTTCGTGTGCTATAGTCTATGGACTTTTTGGTGATTTGGAATTCCGACATAATTTTTGGCAAAAGTTTTCGTGGACGACCGTTAAGACCATAGCTATAGATCTAGTTAGCCCTCACGGCCAAAACGTCCCATTATAAAAGTCAAATTGTAACGCAGATCAGGTAAACCGCCAATTTTGCCGATTTTCGTGTGCTATAGTCTATTGACTTTTTGGTGATCTGGATTCCGACATAATTTTTGTCAAAATTTTTCTTGGATGTCCGTAAAGACCTTAGTTATGGAGCAAGTTATCCCTCACGGCCAAAACGTCCCATTTTAATGGTCAAATGTGCCCCGGATAAGGTAAACCCCTATTTTGCCGATTTTCGTGTGCTATAGTCTATGGACTTTTTAGTGATCTGGAACTCCGACATAATTTTTGCCAAAGTTTTTCGTGGACGACCTCTAAGACCTTAGCTGTGGACCCAGTTAGCTCTAAATGCCAAAACATTCCATTTTGAGGGTCAAATATGCCTCGGATAAGGTAAAACCCCGTTTTGCCGATTTTCGTACGCTATAGTCCATAGACTTTTTGGTGATCTTGAATTCCGACCTCATTTTTGCAAAAAGTTTGTGTGAACGTCCGTTAACACCTTAGCTATGGAACTAGTTAGCCCTCACGGAAAAAACATCCCATTTTGAAGTACAAAAGTCCCCCGGATCAGGTAAACCCCAAATTTTGCCGATTTTTGTGTGCTATAGGCCACAGACTTTTTGGTGATCTGGAATTTTGACATAATTTTTGCCAAAATATTTCGTGGACTTCCGTTAAGACCTTAGCTATGGGGCTAGTTAGCCCTCACGGCCAAAACATCCCATTTTGAAGCTCAAATTTCCCCCGGATCAGATAAACCCCTCATTTTGCCGATTATCGTGTGCTCTAGTCTACAGACTTTTTGGTGATCTGGAATTCTGACATAATTTTTTACAAAATTTTTCGTGGACGTCCGTTAAGACCTTAGCTATAGAGCCAGTTAGCCCTCACGGCCAAAACGTCCCATTTTAAAGGTCAAATATGCCCCATAGCAGGAAAACCCCCAATTTTGCCGATTTTCGTGTGCTATAGTCAATGGACTTTCTGGTGATCTAGAATTCCGAAATAATTTTTGCCAAAATTTTACCTGGACGACTGTTAAGACCTTAGCTATGGAGCCAGTTAACCCTCACGGCCAAAACATCCCATTTTGAAGGTCAAATGTTCCCCAGATCAGGTGAACCCTACTTTTCCTATTTTCGTTTGCCAAATGTCCATGGACTTTTTGGTGATTTGGAATTGCGACCTCATTTTTGCAAAAAGTTTTTGTGGTCGTCCGTTAAGACCTTAGCTATAAAACCAATTAGCCCTCACGTCCAAAACGTCACTTTTTGATGGTCAAATGTGCCCAGAGCAGGAAAACCCCCCATTTTGCTGATTTTTGTGTGCTATAGTCCATGGACTTTTTGGTGATTTGGAATACCGACATAATTTTTGGCAAAAGTTTTCTTGGACGACCGTTAAAACCTTAGCTATGGATCCAGTTATCCCTCAGAGCCAAAACATCCCATTTTGAAGGTCAAATGTGCCCCGGATCAGGTAAACCCCCAATTTTGCCGATTTTCGAGTGCTATTGTCCATGGACTTTTTAGTGATCTGAAATTTCGACGTAATTTTTGCCAAAATTTTTCGTGGACGTCCGTTAAGACTTTAGCTATGGAACCTGTTAACCCTCACGGCCAAAACATCCCATTTTGAAGGTCAAATGTACCCCGGATCAGGTAAACCCCCCATTTTGCCGATTTTCGTGTGCTATAGTTCTTGGACTTTTTGATGATCTGTAATTTCGACATAATTTTTGCCAAAATTTTTCATGGACGTCCGTTAAGACCTTAGCTAGGGAATAAGTTAGCCCTCACGGCCAAAACGTCCCATTTTAAAGGTCAAATGTACCCCATAGCAGGAGAACCCTCAATTTTGCCGATTTTTGTGTGCTATAGTCAATGGACTTTTTGGTGATCTAGAATTTCGACATAATTTTTGCCAAAATTTTTCGTGGACAACCGTTAAGACCTTAGCTATGGATCCAGTTAGCCCTCACGGCCAAAACGTCCCATTTTAAAGGTCAAATGTGCGCCATAGCAGGAAAACCCTCAATTTTGCCAATTTTCGTGTGCTACAGTCTATGGACTTTTTGGTGATGTGTAATTTCGACATAATTTTTGCCAAAATATTTTGTGGACGTCCGTTAAGACCTTAACTATGTAGCCAGTTAGCCCTCTCGGCCAAAACGTCCCATTTTGAAGGTCAAATGTGCCCTAGAGCAGGAAAAACCCCATTTTGCAGATTTTCGTGTGCTATAGTCCATGGACTATTTGGTGATTTGGAATTTCGACATAATTTTTGGCAAAAGTTTTCGTGGACGACCGTTATGACCTTAGCTATGGAGCAAGTTAGCCCTCACCGCCAAAACATCTCATTTTGAAGGTCAAATGTGTCTCGGATCATGTAAACCCCCAATTTTGCCAATTTTCGTGTGCTATTATCCATGGACATTTTGGTGATCTGAAATTCCGACATAATTTTTGCCAAAATTTTTCGTGCACGTCTGTTCAGACCTTAGCTATGGAGCCAGTTAGCCCTCACGTCGAAATAATCCCATTTTGAAGGTCAAATCTTCCCCGGATCATGTAAACCACCCATTTTGCCGATTTTCGTGTGCTAAAGTCCATGGACTTTTTGGTTATTTTGAATTCCGACATAATTTTTGACTAAATTTTTCGTGGACGACCATTAAGACCTTAGTTATGAAGCCAGTTAGCCCTCACGGCTAAAACATCATATTTTGAAGGTCAAATGTCCCCCAGATCACGTAAACCCCCAATTTTGCCGATTTTCGTGTGCTATAATATATAGACTTTTTGGTGATCTAGAATTCCTACTTTATTTTTGCAAATTGTTTTCGTGGACATCCGTTAATACCTTAGCTATGGAGCCAGTTATCCCTCACGGCCAAAAGGTCCCATTTTGAAGGTCAAATGTGCCCAGAGCAAGTAAACCCCACATTTTGCTAATTTTCGTGTGCTATAGTCCACAGACTTTTTGGTGATCTGGAATTCTAACATAATTTTTGCCAAATTTTTTGTGGACGACCGTTAAGACCTTAGCTATGGAGCCAGTTAGCCTTCACGGCCAAAACATCCCATTTTGAAGGTCAAATGTGCCCAGAGCAAGTAAACCCCCCATTTTGCCGATTTTCGTGTGCTATAGTCCATGGACTTTTTGGTGATCTTGAATTCTGACATAATTTTTTACTAAATTTTTCGTGGACGACCGTTAAGACCTTAGTTATGAATCCATTTAGCCCTCACGGCTAAAACATCATATTTTGAAGGTCAAATGTCCCCCAGATCAGGTAAACCCCCAATTTTGCCAATTTTCGTGTGCTATAATCTATAGAATTTTTGGTGATCTGGATTCCAACAAAAATTTTGTCAAAATTTTTCATGGACGTTTGTAAAGACCTTAGCTATGGAGCCAGTTCGCCCTCACGGCCAAAATGTCCCATTTTAAAGGTCAAATGTTCCCCAGAGCAGGAAAACACCCAATTTTGCCGATTTTCTTGTGCTATAGTCCGTGGACATATTGGTGATATGAAATTCAGAGATAATTTTTGCCAAAATTTTTCATGAACGACCATTAAGACCTTAGCTATGGAGCTAGTTAGCCCTCAGGGCCAAAACATCCCATTTTGAAGGTCTAATGTCCCCCAGATCAGGTAAACCCCCAATTTTGCCGATTTTTGTGTGCTATAGTCAATAGATTTTTTGGTGATCTGGATTCCGACATAATTTTTGTCAAAAATTTTCATGGACGTTCGTAAAGACCTTAGCTATAGAGCCAGTTAGCTCTCACGGCTAAAATGTTCCATTTTGAAGGTCAAATATTCCCCAGAGCAAGTAAACCCCCCATTTTGCCGGTTTTCGTGTGCTATAGTCCACAGACTTTTTGGTGATCTGGAATTCTGACATAATTTTTGCCAAATTTTTCGTGGATGACCGTTAAGCTCTTAGCTATGGAGCTAGTTAGCCTACACGGCCAAAACATCCCATTTTGAAGGTCAAATGAGCCCCGGACCAGGTAAACCCCCCATTTTGCCGATTTTCGTATGCAATAGTCAATGGACTTTTTGGTGATCTTGAATTCCGACATAATTTTTGACTAAATTTTTCGTGGACTACCGTTAAGATCTAAGTTATGAAGCCAGTTAGCCCTCACGGCCAAAACATCCCATTTTGAAGGTCAAAAGTCCCCCCGATCAGGTAAACCCCCAATTTTGCCGATTTTCGTGTGCTATAGTCTATAGACTTTTTGGTGATATAGATTCCGACATAATTTTTGTCAAAATTTTTCATGGACGTTCGTAAACACCTTAGCTATTGTGCCAGGTAGACCTCACGGCCAAAATGTCCCATTTTCAAGGTCAAATGTGCCCCAGAGCAGGAAAACACCCAATTTTGCCGATTTTCGTGTGCTATAGTCCATGGTCGTTTTGGTGATCTGAAATTCAGAATAATTTTTGCCAAAATTTTTTGTGAACGACCATTAATACCTTAGCTATGGAGCTAGTTAGCCCTCATGGCCAAAACATCCCATTTTGAAGGTCTAATGTCCCCCAAATCAGGTAAACCGCCAATTTTGCCAATTTTGATGTGCTATAGTTTATAGACATTTTGGTGATCTGGATTCCGACATAATTTTTGTCAAAATTTTTCATGGATATTCGTAAAGACCTTAGCTATAGAGGCTGTTAGCTCTCATGGCCAAAATGTCCCATTTTGAAGGTCAAATGTGCCCCAGAGCAAGTAACCCCCCATTTTACCGATTTTCGTGTCCTATAGTCCACAGACTTTTTGGTGATCTGTAATTCTGACATAATTTTTGCCAAATTTCTCGTGGACGACCGTTAAGACCTTAACTATGGATCCAGTTAGCCTTCACAGCCAAATCATCCCATTTTCAAGGTCAAATGAGCCCCGGACCAGGTAAACCCCCTATTTTGCCGATTTTCGTGTGCAATATTCCATGGACTTTTTGGTGATTTCGAATTCCGACATAATTTTTGACTAAATTTTTCGTGGACGACCGTTAAGACTTTAGTTATGAAGCCAGTTAGCCCTCACGGCCAAAACATCCCATTCTGAAGGTCAAATGTCCCCCAGATCAAGTAAACCCTCAATTATGCTGGTTTTCGTGTGCTATAGTCTATAGACTTTTTGGTGATCTGGATTCCGACATAATTTTTGTCAAAATTTTTCATGGACGTTCGTAAAGACCTTATCTATGGAGCTAGTTAGCCCTCACGGCCAAAACATCCCATTTTGAAGGTCAAATGTGCCCCAGATCAGGTAAACCCCATTTTTCCTAATTTCGTGTAGTATAGTCCATGGACTTTTTGGTGATCCAGAATAACGACCTCATTTTTGCAAAAAATTTTCGTGAACATCCGTTAAGGCCTTAGCTATGAAGCCAGTTAGCCCTCACGGCCAAAATGTCACTTTTTGAAGGTCAATTGTGCCCAGAGCAGGAAAACACCCAATTTTGCCGATTTTCGTGTGCTATAGTCCATGGACTTTTCGGTGATCTGGAATTCCGACATAATTTTTGCCAAATTTTTTCATGGACGTCCGTCAAGACCTTAGCTATGAAGCCAGTTAGCCCTCACGGCCAAAATGTCACTTTTTAAAGGTCAAATATGCCCAGAGCAGGAAAACCCCCTATTTTGCTGGTTTTCGTGTGCTATAGTCCATGGACTTTATGGTGATCTGGAATTCCGACATAATTTTTGCCAAAATATTTCGTGGACGTCTGTTAAAACCTTAGCTATGTAGCCAGTTAGCCCTCACGGCCAAAATGTCCCATTTTGAAGGTCAAATGTGCCCCAGAGCAGGAAAAACCCCCTTTTGCTGATTTTCGTGTGCTACAGTCCATGGACTATTTGGTGATTTGGAATTTCGACATAATTTTTGGCGAAAGTTTTCGTGGACAACCGTTAAGACCTTAGTTATGGAGCCAGTTAGCCCTCACCGCCAAAACATCCCATTTTGAAGGTCAAATGTGCCCCGGATCATGTAAACCCACAATTTTGCCACTTTTTCGTGTGCTATTGTCCATGGACATTTTCGTGATCTGAAATTCCGACATAATTTTTTCCAAAATTTTTCGTTGACGTCTGTTAAAACCTTAGCTATGGATCCAGTTAGCCCTCACGTCGAAAACATCCAATTTTGAAGTTCTAATCTTCCCCGGATCAGGTAAACCCCCTCATTTTGCTTATTTTCGTGTGCTATAGTACATGAACTTCTTGATGATCTAGAATTCCGACTTTATTTTTGCAAATAGTTTTCGTGGACATCCGTTAATACCTTAGCTATGGAGCCAGTTAGCCCTCACGGTCAAAACGTCCGATTTTGAACATCAAATTTGCCCAGAGCAAGTAAACCCCCCATTTTGCCGATTTTCGTGTGCTATAGTCCACAGACTTTTTGGTGATCTGGAATTCTGATATAATATTTGCCAAATTTTTCGTGGACGACCGTTAAGACCTTAGTTATGGAGCTATTTAGCCTTCACGGCCAAAACATCCCATTTTGAAGGTCAAATGAACCCCAGACCAAGTAAACCCCCTCATTTTGCCGATTTTCGTGTGCTATAGTCCATGGACTTTTTGGTGATCTTGAATTCCGACATAATTTTTGACTAAATTTTTCGTGGACGACCGTTAAGACTTTAGTTATGAAGCCAGTTAGCCCTCACGGCCAAAATATTCCATTTTGAAGGTCAAAAGTCCCCAGATCAGGTAAACCCTCAATTTTGCCGATTTTCGTGTGCTATAGTCTATAGACTTTTTGGTGATCTGGATTCCGACGTAATTTTTGTCAAAATTTTTCTTGGACGTTCGTAAAGACCTTAGCTATGGAGCCAGTTAGCCCTCACAGCCAAAACGTCCCATTTTAAGGGTCAAATGTTCCCAGAGCAGGAAAACACCCAATTTTGCCGATTTTCGTTTGCTATAGCCCATGGACTTTTTGGTGATCTGAAATTCAGACATAATTTTTGCGAAAATTTTTTGTGGACGACCATTAAGACCTTAGCTATGGAGCTAGTTAGCCCTTACGGCCAAAACATCCCATTTTGAACGTCAAATGTGCCCCAGAGCAGGTAAATCCCCCCCCCCTCACCATTTTGACAATTTTCGTGTGCTATAGTCCACTGAATTTTTGGTGATCTGGAATTCTCACATAATTTTTTCCAAAATTTTTCGTGGACGTCCGTTAAGACTTTAGCTATGGAGCCAGTTAGCCCTCACGGCCAAAACATCCCAATATAATGGTCAAATGTGCCCCAGAGCAGGAAAACTCCCAATTTTGCCGATTTTCGTGTGCTATAATTTATGGACTTTTTGGTGATCTGGATTCTGATATAAATTTTGCCAAAAGTTTTCATGGACGACCGTTAGAACCTTAGCTATGGAGCCAGTTAACCCTCACAGCTAAAACATCCCGTTTTAAAGGTCAAATGTGCGGCAGAGCAGGAAAATACGGAATTTTGCCTATTTTCGTGTGCTATATTCAATGGACATTTTGGTGATCTAGAATTCCGACCTTATTTTTGCAAAAAGTTTTCGTGGACGTCCGTTAAGCCTTAAGTTATGGAGCTAGTTAGCCCTCATGGTCAAAACGTCCCATTTCGAAGGTCAAATGTGCTCCAGAGCGGGAAAATACCCAATTTTGCCGATTTTCGTGTGCTATATTCAATGGACATTTTGGTGATCTAGAATTCCGACCTTATTTTTGCAAAAAGTTTTCATGGACGTCCGTTAAGCCTTTAGTTATGGAGCCAGTTAGCCCTC
>JAJOOF010001054.1:0-60835 GCA_029582545.1 Solanum lignicaule | reverse complement strand
CTAGAATAAATAATGAGATCTTAGAATTTAATCTAAGTGATTTAGAAATTCAATATTCAGATTAATGATAAATCAAGAATACTTAGAATATTGGCATCGAACTATTATAGATATTACTTTATCATGTAATCTAATAAAAGAAAATGTAGAAGCATTCCAACAAACTCACGACATAGAAAACATAGAATATATGTTGGAAAATATAAAAGAAATAATAAGATTAATACCTTTAGAAAAAATGTATTATGAACGAATTAGCTCATGAGAAAAGGACGTGAGAGCATGGAATCGTTCATAATGTTAGGGCACTTGAATGCATTTGTTGAAACCTGGTCTTGCATTAGACAAGAAGCTAAAGTGATCTTGAGCTTGTGTTGAGACCGTCTAGTCATTATTCGAAGCTTTTTAATCATGATTTAGGGTAACATGTTATTGAGAGTATTCTACCTATGCCCCTTGCATGTTAGCTCTCATTATGTAATGTTGTAGACACCCTTATTGAGCTTTTTGTGTTATTGATTTACTTGAGGAGAAGCAAAAGTTTAAGTTGGGGGTGTTGATGAGTGGTAGATTTGCACTCATTTAAGGTCTATTTAGCTCAATAATTAGTGTCCTAAATGCATAATATTGTCTTATTCTGATTGAATATTGATGATTTGCAGCAATGAAGGAAATTGGATATGGCAGGGATTGATGTTTGAAAGAATGGCCAAAATGCAAAAAGAAGTGCAAACCATACATTGCGGATAGCCTAACAAGAAAGGTGGATCTCCAATCGAGTACGACCTCACCCAAAATGACAGTGCATAGCACTTGTGCCTGCTAAATCAGGTTGAAGGACTCCAGTGGAAAAGGCGATGCGTTGAATAAGAGAGTCGGTCTTGATGAGCATCTCCCAAATTGAAAGTATGGAAAGAAAAGATTGACTACTCAAAAGGCAAACTAAGGTGGTACTCGATAATTCGCAGAATGCAAAAGGCTGACTCAATCAAGTTCACCAACTAAGGTTCAAAATACTTGAAGCCTAGAGCATCAAAAGGCGAGCTGAAGAGTAAGAGGTGATGCACCAAACGAGTTCGACGACCCTGACTAATGTCGCTGACTAGGCCAAGTAGTGGAATTTTGGGCCTAATTTTGGAAAATTATAAATAGCTTAATGGAGAGAGAAATTAGATATCAGATGAGAATAGAAAATATTATAGTGTGTGAAGAGTTTAGAGAGAAAACAGTTTTTCCTTTGAAGAACACTTTTCTAGCTTTTGGGGTTTCACAACTTTGTGCTTGAAATTGACAAATTGAAGTTGAATCCAAAGTGAGTTTACTTGTTATAGCCTAATTTCATATTACCCATGGTAGCTTCCATGGAAGATATAATCTCTTTACTTTTTGTGATAGGTGGCTAAAACCCCAAGATCTAGGATTGCAATTATGGGGTTGGGTGTTGCTTTAATGTAGTGGGTATTGTGCTATGTTCTATTTAGTTGTTGTTCATACATGAATTTGGTTTTATTATCATGGGGTTAATTTATGGGTTAAGGTTGCAACCAAATTCTTACTTCGGATCTCCGGTTGATGCTCAAAAGAGACTGATTGGAGTGGGTACTTAGTCTGAATTTAGTAATTTACGTTTGATGTATGTAAATTGCTTGAAATTAGAGATTATGGGTTGAGACTATTTTCCCTGTTATTGAAAGAGAGAATACACTAATGTTTTGGGTTGTTTAGATTGGCATTTGGATGAGACCAAAGAGAGACAGATCGAAATATGATTAGCATCAATAAAGATGACTTTGCCTATTCATGAATGCTCATCACTATAGAGTAGCACAATTACCCCTATGTGACATCAATTTCCAATCCCACACCCTAGATTGCTTGTTATCTCTTGAAATATGCAACATTTTAGTTTTAATTGCGATAATTGATAACCAAAAGTTTATATAAACATGGTGGAAAAATCCACCCACTTTTACTTACTATTGCAAATGACAAATTTTAAAATTCAAATCTTTTGATAGGAATTCTCCACGATATACCATTCTCTGTGGGATTCGACCCCGACTCTTTGTTGGATTTTTTATTAACTACGATCGTTGTCCCTTTTAATTGATTTTAAGGAAGACATTTGAGCATTATCACATACAGATATGTGTCTAGCTGTGTGTATCATTGGTGTACGGTGTATTGCTAGGATTTGATTGGTGTGTTTTGGTATTCAAAGGAATGTGCATTTTATAGGAGTGAATTGGGCTCAAATTTCCTTTGAAGACTGATTCAAGAAGTGGCAAAATATAGTTTTTATGCAAGGATTTTTATATTTGACGAAAAAATTACAATTCTAGGCTGATTTAAATAGCCAATTGAATTTGAAACATAGCAAATTCGGGTTAATTAGTGGATTCAGCTAAAACATAAATGAGACGAATTAGTATAAGTTTTGCTTGGTTTCGCATCGATTCGATGGTCGTTGCGAAGAAGAAGATATGTAAAGGTTTGTACACGTATGTGTTTGGTTGTGTGTATCGTTGGTGTACCACGTATTGCCGGGATTTATTGAGTGTGTTTTGGTATTAAAAGGAATGGGATTCTGGGAATGTTATAGGAGTTAATTGAGCTCAAATTTCTTTTGAAGGCTGATTTAAGAAGTGGCCAAATATAGTGTTTATGAAAGGATTCTGAGATATGACAAGAAATTACAACTCTAGCCAATTTAAATAGCCAATTATATTTAAAACATAGACAATTCGGGTAAATTAGTGAATTCTACTAAAGCTTAAATGAGACGATTAATATAAGTTTTGTTGGGTTTCACGTCGGGTTCGTTGGTTGTTATGAGGAAGAAGACGCGTAAAGGGTCGTACGTGTATGTGTCTGGATGTATGTATTTTTGGTGTACGATGTATTGATGAGATTTATTGAGTGTGTTTTGGTATTAAAAGGAATGGCTTCTTATAAGAGTGAATTGGGCGAATTTCCTTTTAAACTGATTCAACAAGGGACCAAATATAGTGTTTATGCAAGGATTATGAGATTTGACAAGAAACTGCTATTCTAGCCTATTTGAATAGCCAATTTATTAAAATATAGATAATTCGTGTTAATTAGTTAATTTGGCTAAAACTAAAATGAGACTAATTAATATAAGTTTTGTTAGATTTCGCATTGGGTTCATTGGATTTCGCATCGGGTTCACTGGTTGTTGCGAGGAAGAAGATGCATAAAGGTTTATATGCATATGTGTCTGCCTATGTGTATCGTTGGTAAACGGTGCATTGCTGGGATTCATTGGGTGTGTTTTGGTATTAAAAGGAATGGGCTACTGGAATGTTAGGCTTGGATTTTCTTTGGAGACTTATTCAAGAAGTGGCCAAATATAGTGTTTATGCAAGGATTCTGAGATTTGACAAGAAATTACAATTCTAATCGATTAAAATAGCCAATTAAATTTGAAACATAGCCAATTCGGGTTAACTAGTGAATTTGGCTAAAACTTAAATGAGACGAATTAATATCAATTTTGTTGCGTTTTGCGTCGGGCTTTTTGGATTTCGTGTCAGGCTCGTTGGTCGTTGCGAGGAAGAAGACGCGTAAAGGGTTGTATGTGTCAGGTTGTGTGTATCGTTGGTGTACGGTGTATTGCTAGGATTTGTTGGGTGTGTTTTGGTATTAAAAGGAATGGGCTTCAGGAATGCTATAGGACTAAATCGGGCTCGGATTTCCTTTGAAGACTGATTCAAGAAGTGTAACACCTTGGTTTTTGAAAAGAACTAAAGAGAGGTTCGTACAAGTCGCCATTACTTTTTAGTTTTGGGTCAACTTCTGACTACCATATCTTTTAGCAGATAAAGAGTTAGGTAGGGCATGACCTATCAAATTAAAGATCTTTGAGTCATCTTTCTAGCACTGCCAAGTTTACTTAATTTCGAGCTCAAAGTAAAAAGTTATGCCTATTTGAGTGAAGCCTCTCTATTTAAGGCATTTCATTCATTTTAGAAGAGGGTATTTTGGTATTTTCCTTTTTCCACAAGACTTAACACGTTCTGTTGACCCCCCAAGTAAGGTTCTAATCAGATCTAGACCACATTTTCACATTCCAAAATACTTAGAGTTTCAAAGTGAAGTTTCAAGAGGAGAAAAGGCCAGGGTTTCAAGCGCTCTTTCAAGAACTAAGGCTTTCACCAAGAACATTGTTCATTCCAGGTATGTAAGTCTTCCCACAATGATTTAATTGTTCGTCCTCACGCCATACATCTAATTTATCTGCAAAATCATTGTATCTAAATGATTCTTGCATAGTTCTTGATTTTTGTTCAATTCTTTAACAATGAAGATCGTGAAATCTTTTGTATTGTGTATTGTTGGTAAGAGTCATGTTTCGAGGAGGTTTGTATGAGAAATTCTATGAATTTGTGTTGTATTTGAGAATCAAGAAGAGTTTAGAAGAAATCATTCAATTCTAAACTAGTTAGGACCCTAAATTGAGAAGAAAAAATTGTTAATTTTTTGGGTAGGGGAATGGAGCGGCGCGCCACCCATTGCGCCAAGGCTGAACTTCAGTAGTTCAAGCCATGGTGCGACACGCCAGCAGTGCACCAAAGCCTGACTTCTAAAGTTCAAGCCCTTGGGCGATGTGTCACTAAGTACGCCATGGTCTCTTGATCCTTTTTTTCATTGCTTTATTTTCGGATGTGTTCCTTTGAATCGTGACTCATTATCTTCTTTGTATTAGCTTCTAAAGTCTCAATTAATCCTTGATAGATCCTACATGTCCTAATCACATGTCTTAATTTACATTCCAAACTAAAGTAAGTTTAAGAGGAAAGTTCAAGAGATCTTCTAAGTCATTTTGAGGATTCTTATCAACAATGGTTTTAAACTAAATCTTGAGAAGCTAAATATGAGCATGAGAAGAGTTGTATTCATGATTGAAAAAGAGTATAAGGGAACTAAGTATTCTCAAATGTAACACGTTTACATTTAAAAAGAGAGAAACATTGATTTCTAAATGAGTTTATGAGTTCAGAGATATTTCAGAGTATCACCTCTTTTAAGAGGATCTTTTGAGTAATTACCTCTAATTGAGAAAGAGTTATCTTTTATACATTTGAGCATAAGTTTATATATTATTGGGAGTAGTATTGAGCACCAATATAGGGGTGAATTCATACAACTCACATTCCTCATAAAACATGTAGGCAACATGGGTAAAGGATCGTACTTTTTAGACGACTCCTTATTGTTTTTAAGCATAGCTTAGTTTATCCACTTAGTTGAAGTGTTCTATACCCCGGCAAGGTATAGGACAGTTCTGGAAGCGTGGGCGAGACGTTGTATCATTATGTAGCTCAAAGTGATGGTTGTCGGTTAGAGAATCTTTCAAATAAGAGTAAAGAGTATCTTATTGTATTTTTATACATCATTGAGTTTATAACTCTTGTTTTATAGTGTTGAAATATTGCATCTATCATTGTTGATTTTGTATTGGAGTTGAGTTGAGAAGAGTATGTCTTCCAGCATTATCATTTCAATTGCCAATGCTTTCAGTTTCGCCCTTACATGCTCGTACATTAAATGTACTGACGTCATTCGACCTGCATCTTTTTATGATGCAGATACAGGTGTGCAGGGTCATAAACAAGTGCTTCATTGATACCATTGTGCACTCTAGCTAGCTTTGGTGAGCCTCATAGCTTTCCGGAGGAATTCACAGTTATTTTCCTATTTTAGTGAAATTGTCAGGGGTCGTTTCCCGACATCTGTCTTAATATTTATAGGCTTCACAGATAGTTAGACGTTAAGGAGTCTCTTTTATTTCCCCTTCTTGTTGATATGTTTTGAGACAGTTGATGTTAACTTCATAAGTGTTTCCAGATGTCATTAAGTTAAGTTATAATTGAGACATTTTAAGTTTAAGTATGTAATTGAAGTTCCTAGTTCTTTTGAGTAAGTCATCGACTAAGTAGTCAGCTAGGCCAAGGGCAAATTTGCTTGGAGACCAAAGATGGTTCTCAAGTGTTGGACATGTCTAAGGTGTAGGATCGGGGTGTGACAAGAAGTGGCCAAATATAGTGTTTATGCAAGGATTTTGAGATTTGACAAGAAATTACAATTTTAGCCGATTTAAATAGTCAATTGAATTTGAAACATAGCCAATCCATGTTAATTAGTGAATTTTGATAAAACTTAAATGAGTCGAATTACTATAAGTTTTTTTGGGTTTCACGTCGGGTTCGCTGGGTTTCGCATTCGCTGGTTGTTGCGAGGAAGAAGATGTGCAAAGGGTCGTACGCATATGTGTCTGGCTGTGTGTATTATTGGTGTACGGTGTATCACTGGAATCGTGGGTATGTTTTGATATTAAAAGGAATTAGCTCCTGGGAGTGTTATAAGAGTGAATTGTGCCTGGATTTCCTTTGAAGATTGATTCAAGAAGTGGCCAAATATAGTGTTTATGCAAGGATTTTGAGATTTGACAAGATATTACAATTCTAGCCGATTTAAATAGCCAATTTGGGTTAATTAGTGAATTCGGCTAAAGCTTAAATGAGATGAATTAATATAATTAACTATTGAGTTTCTTAATCTTAGAAAAATAAGATAATTAACTTAATTATAATCTAATTAATTCAAAAATATTAACTATTGATTAACTAAGCTTATTAACAGAATATTTAAGTAAAAATATAATCTTTTTTAAATGACTTTTGAATATTCATAAAACGTACTAATTATATACATAATTATATAAAAGCATACATATTATTTAAAATCATAAAAGATTGACTAAATTACATTAAAATAACTTAAGAAATATTTTGAATTTTTTAAAATTATCTGAAGTTAAAGAAGCTCGATGATCAATTCATATTGTGGAGGGTCAAAATTGAGTGTCAACAATGAGATTTTAAGAAAGATGGTGATTAAGAATTGAATACAACTCCATATTTGAAATAGTTTTCACCAATACTTTTCAAACGACTTGGATAATGTATTCAAGGAATGATTTTCGGATTGAAACGTCTTTTTCAGAATTTGTTTTTTGAGTTCATCTGACCCATTTTTAAAAGTGTATGATGTCCATTGTTATTTCCGAAATCTCATTATGATTACTTTTTGGATTAGATTTTGTGGCTTTGGATAACGTTCGTTAAGGAAAAGCTCAAGTCTTGGATTGATTTTTGATTCAATTGTGACAAATGAACTTCTAAACATTATAAAACTTGTAGAATCTTATATTTCCCTTCATTGTGTGTGTTGGGGAGTAATCGAAATGAGGTGATGGGTTCAATTACTCCACTTGATTGATATTAATGAATAAAAGAGGATTAAATGAAAAATACAATGCGTTGATAGTTGTGTTCTGTAATTGCCTTGATGTTGATCCTAATTTGTTGATTGATGAAATTCTTTGATGATATTATTGTGGACTTGAATTTCTTGAGTTTATTATCTCTTCCTTATGGTGTGAAATTGCCAATTTGCATTGATGTTGGTACACTCTAATGAGACATGTGGTGATTATACTGATGGAAAATGGTTCCTACGAGAGATATAATGGTTTCGGCGAGTGTTATTATGTCGACAGGAAATGATTCCGATGAGTGATATTATGCCGATGAGAAATCGTTCTAGCAAGTGTTGATTATTGTGATTTGATTAACTTGATACTTGTGACTGAGATACATGATACTTATGATTGACATACTCGATTCTTCTTATTGATTGACTTGATACTTGTTGATTGTTGAACAGTGACTGTTAGACTATGATCGTTAATACTTGTGAACTGTGTATTGTAAAACTACTATGTTGGGTTGATTTCTATGCAGGTTGTAGTTGAGGCTGTTCGATTGGGATGAAAGGAGTACTCCGGTCGTATTCTAGCTTAGTTATACCTTGTTTAGTGGGTTGCTTGCTCAGTATCGTGTTGTTGGTACTCACTCCTTACTTCTACACTTGGGTAGGTTCCGAACCTAAACTCATGTGATCATTTTCTTCATCTTTCTCTGAGGCTTTCTAAGGATATATTAAGAAGTAGTTGCTTGTCAACCCGTCGGGCCCTCGTGTTCCTTATCTTATGCTTTGTTCTATTCTAGAAACAAAGACATTGAGACTTGTTTTTATCTTTCAAATTATGGGTTACTACACTAGTGACTAGTACATCTGACAATCAAATTTTGGGGATGTTTATGAGTTGATTATGTTTTCCGCACTTATGCTATTGTTTATTTATTTTCCATTTTTCTTTTGTATTATTGGATTTTAGGCTGACTTGTCTTGGTGGGTTTAGAAGAGTTCCATCACGTTCATTTTTAGATCCTGACATATACCCTCAACTTTATAATTTAGAAGTTGATAAACCTCACTTTAAAAAGTGGCTCACATATACCCTTAACGTTACAAAAATGACTCACTTATACTCTTATCATCTAACAAAAGTTTAAAAAAATGAATTATTTCTTTTAAATTTTTTATTTCAACAAATCCATGTAGGAATATGTAACGACTTGTTCCCGTCGTTATAGAAAAGCCAACGGGGAAAAATTTTGGGCCAGAAATTTTTTTGGTAGTAACTAGAATTTCCCAACCCAGTCCAGATTTGGACAAAATCGGAGTCAGTGAGGTCTAGGGAAATCTGGTAACAAATGGGAGATCTAATTATGAATTTGATCACATGAGTAGATGGCTAAGACGTTAAGGAACCCGTACGACTTTATGGAATCAAATTCGGGCGAGTAGAACTCCCGAAACTGATCTTAGCGCGAACAGGTAGTTTTTGAGTGTTATGGGTTGAAGGTGTGTTATGAAATAGGGGTTTGGAACTCTAATTTCGAGGTTCTGTCTCTGTGAAAGCCGCTAGGGCAGGAATTATCCCGCCAGGGTTGGGCCATTGTGGCGGGACAGGGTCCGCCGTAGCGGGACAGGGTCCACCATAGCGGGTCAGTTGCGACTTAAGTCGGAAATAAACCCCAAAAACGTCATCATTCTACAATTTTCATTCTTGAGAGATAAGGGACAAACTAGGGCAAGTTCTTGATAGTTTTCCACCTCTTCTCACACTAAAGGTAAGGATTTTACTCCCCTAATCCATTTTTCGACACGTAGAATTTAGTTTCTTGGGTAATTATTATTGGGGGAAGATTTTGAACTGAGGATTATGGTGGAAGAAGCCCTAATTTGGGTATTGGGATCATGTGTTAGGTCTTGGGTTATTAAGTTTGTTATAATTCGGGTAATTAGGCCTCGTTTATTGATCCTCGCATTATATTAATTATTTGTAGACCAAGAACAAGCAGAAAGAATTCGGAAAGGGAAGAATCAAGTTTCTTAGGAGGATTCAAGCTTTGTTCAAGGTAGGTGATGGTTGTGATTTTATGTTTGTGTGATATATGTTAGTAATTGCTTCGTTATAATCCATGTATGTATGCGAATGTTGCACTATTGATTACACTAATCGTAAATAAGTATGAATGAATGATTGTATCCCATGAATCAACACTTTCTTGTATGATTATGAGAATGTACATTTTGATTGTGATTGTGGCTTGTTGAATGGAATAGGTGTCACGATCCGACACACTAACTAGGATTGGATGTCACATACCGACATACATATTGGAACAGGTGTCACGATCCGACACACTAATTTGGAATGGGTGTCACGATCCGACACACTAATAGTTTGGGTATGAGTTCAATGAGAGGACCATTGACTTGGCATATATGTATATTATTGAGAATGTGAAATTGTACATTGATCCTGAGATGATGACTAATATTGTATATGTTCGGTATATGCCTGTTTTATAATGTTGTGGTTACTTGTATATGTTTCACTTATTGAAATAGTCGTGTGATCCTACCAGTACACTGTGGTTATGTACTGATATTGCACTTGATCTTTCTTTGTTGAGTACAAGGCATCTTCAGGCGGCTAATGATAGACCTCATCTAGGAGATCAGTGATCAACCGAATTCAAGGGTGAGCCAGTTCTTCGAGGCTGCCATGAGTTCTCGTTATGTTTAGTCCATTTCTATTCGGTCTTAGACTAGTGCTTTAGATTCCTTGTGTTTAGTTGGGGTTGCATCCATTTTCTTAGAAATGTCGTTCATAGATGTTTTGATACATTGACCTTCAGGTCTTAGGCATTATTTCCGCATTTGTTTTGTTAGACTTCGGAGTTTATAAGAATTCCCTATTTTTCCTTTAGACATTTAAATCGGCTTACATATTTTTAAATGTTTTCGTTTTCGTTAATTTGGTTAGTTGGGTTGTAGTAACGGCTCTCCCACCGGAGGGTTAGTGTGGGTGTCAATTACAACGGTCTGGGTCGTGACAAAATTGGTATCAGAGCCCTAGGTTCGTTGATCTCGATGTACCAAAACGAGTCTAGTAGAGTCTTGCGGAACGGTACGGAGACATCTGTACTTTTCTTCGAGAGGTTATAGGACTTTAGGAAATCTCTCTATTTTCTCTTGTCTCGTTTCGTGCTATAACTTGGTTCCAATTCGTTTGTGGTGATCCAAATTGGTATCTAATCTTCTCACTCTTCTGTCCGCAGATGGTTAACACTAGGTTCAACGGCGTCAGGCTCGTAGCTCCCGTCAATGCACCAGCTAAGGAATCTGCAGCAAGAGGTCACAGTCGAGGCAGGTGTAAAGAAAGAGCAAGGGGTAGAGGCCAAGGAAGGGTAGCGCCTACTAGGGATGGAGCACCAGTTGAGAATGCTCCCAGATAGAATGTAGAGGTTGAGAATGAGGAGAATGTTGGACAAGAGGAAGAGGTACAGGCTGAGACTATAGGTGTTCCTCCCTTAGACCCAGTGTTAGCTTAATAGATTATGTCGTTCCTGAAAGGATTGGTTGGTCCTGGAATTTGCCCCACAGTTCAAGCAACTCAAGCTCCAGCCAATCCCCCTATTGCTATTATTGTCCCCAAGGTGGGTGGAACTGTAGGTACTGATGCTTTCTTTCGTCCTTTGTTGGGTCCGGTTATGACTGGTAATGAACACGAGATGTTAACTAAGTTCTTGAAACCGCCTGTGTTCCATGGTTCCGAAAGTAAGGACGCCTATGAGTTCATTCTAGATTGTTATGAGAGGCTTCATAAGTTGGGAATTGTCCATCATCATGGAGTATAGTTTGTGACCTTTCAACTTCAGGGAGAGGCTAAGTAGTGGTTGAGAGCTTATGTGGAATGCAGATCTTCAGCTTTATCCCCACTCACTTGGACCCAGTTTCATGCTCTATTCTTGGAAAAGTATGTCCCCCGGACCTTGAGAGATCGTAAGAAAGATGAGTTCATGGCTTTTGAGCAAGGTGGTATGTATGTGGCCGCTTATGAGGCTAAACTTCATGCTTTGTCTAGATATGCTACGCAATTTGTGACTACTGAGGAAGAGAGGAACCGTCTATTTGTTAAGGGACTGAATTTTGAGTTACAGGTATTGTCTATGCACATGACTTCTGCGGGGGAAAGTTTTAATGAGGTAACAAATTTATGTAAAGAAAGTGATGGGGGTGAGGCGAGATGGTCAAGATAAGGCTTTGGCTAAGAAAGCTAAGAATACATGTAACTTTCAGGGTTCTTACACCATAGGTTCAGGGAGGCCGACACTTGCAGCCCGGCCAATTCAGTCTGCAATGCCCGCTTCTACAGGTAATTACTCGGGAACTCCACCTCAGAATTTGATTCAGGATAGCCAGGGAGCCGCACCTTCGACCGGCAGCAGGCCATCTTTCAATCGCACTTGTTACAATTGTAGAGAACCTGTACATATGAGGAGAGATTTTTCTCACCCATGTATGTTGGATTCCGTGCAGCAGCAGACTAGAGTAGTGGTACCCGTGGGAAATGGTAATAATGGTCGAGGGCGTCCACAAGGTGGGCGAGAAGGAAATCAGCGATGTTGTGGAGGTAGGGGAAATGATAATGCAAGCAGAGGTACGACGCGGCCAGGCAGGGAAGTCTCCCATCAAGATGACAGGGATCAGTGTTATGCCTTTCCGGGCAAGAACGAGGAAGAGTCTTCTGACGCAGTGATCACAGGTACTATTCTTGTATGTGATCGGATGGCTAATGTATTATTTGATTCGAGTTCTACTTATTCTTATGTGTCCGTGCATTTTTCCTTAGAATTTGATATGATTTGTGATATACTTGATGCCCCCATCCATGTTTCTACCCCAGTTGGAGAGTCTGTCATAGTCACCCATGTTTATCGTGCTTGTTCTCTTATGTTTATGGGATTCCAAACTTGAATTGATTTGGTTATTTTGGATATGACTGACTTTGATATAATCTTAGGCATGACATGGTTGTCCCCCTATTATGTTGTGTTAAATTGTAACACTAAGTCTGTGACTCTAGAGATTTCGGGTAGGAAAAAGTTAGAGTAAGGAAGGGGTGTACAAGCCTAAGCCAACTAAGATCATATCCTCCATTCGGGCTAGAAAACTGGTGGGGCAGGGTTATTTGGCATATTTAGCACATATTCGAGATGTTGAAGTTGAGTATCCCTCTATTGAGCCTATTCCTATGGTGTCAGAATTTAGAGAAGTGTTTCCTACAGATTTTCATGGTATGCCTCAAGATAGAGATATAGATTTTTGCATTGATTTGGAACCTGGTACCCACCCCATTTCCATCCCTCCGTATTGTATGGCTCCGGTAGAATTAAGAGAACTTAAGGCTCAAATCCAAGAGCTTCTTGATAAAGGATTCATTCGTCTTAGTGTTTCACCATGGGGTGCTCTTGTCTTGTTTGTTAAGAAAAAGAATGGTAGTATGAAGATGTATATAGATTACCGGCAATTGAATAGGGTCACCATTCGAAACAAGTTCCCATTGCCTCTGATAGATGACCTTTTTTACCAGTTGCAAGGTGCATCGTTTTCTCTAAGATTGATTTAAGGTCTAGCTACCATCAGTTAAAGATTAGGCCTGAGGATATACCAAAAACAGCATTTAGGACTCGCTACGAGAACTATGAGTTCCTAGTTATGTCATTTGGGTTGACAAATGCGCCTGCAGCTTTAATGAGCTTGATGAACGGGGTATCACTACATCAAAAATGATCATTAGTGGCAATTAAGAATTAATTGCCACTAAATATATATTTTAAGCGGCAATTAGCACTCTTTGTATATGTCCCTAAAGCCTTTAGCAACATTGGTTCTAATGGCACTTAACTAATGCCGGTAAAAACACTAGCACTCTTTATTAATGTCAATATTTATTGCCGCTAAAAGTTATTTTTATTGTTGTGTGTTCAAACCCTTTCTTGATTCGTTTGTGATAGTGTTTATTGATGGCATTTTGGTTTATTCGAGAAGTAAGAAAGGGCATGCCGACCATCTTCGTATTATTCTGGGTGTTCTTGGGAAACAAAAGTTGTATGCAAAATTTTCTGAGTGTGAATTTTGGTCGACTTCGGTTGCCTTTTTGGGGTGTGTAGTTTCAAAGGAAGAGGTAATGGTAGATCCCCAAAAGATTGAAGTAGTTAAGAATTGGGTCCGGCCTAGTTCTGTGACTGAAGTTAGGAGTTTTATGGGGCTCGCTAGCTACTATCGTCGGTTTGTTAAAAATTTTGCTTCTATTGCCACACATTTGACAAATTTGACCAAAGAGGAGATACCATTTGAATGGACTGAAAAATGTGAGGAGAGCTTTCAAAAGCTCAAGACCCTTTTGACCACAACACCTATTCTAGCACTACCGGTGGAAGGTAAAGATTTTATTGTTTATTGTGATGCTTCACATTCAGGTTTGGGTGTTGTTTTAATGCAAGATAAGAATGCCATCGCTTATGCATCGCAGTAGTTGAAGGTACATGAGAGGAATTATCCAACACATGATTTAGAGCTGGCAGCGGTACTGTTTGCTCTTAAGATCTGGCGGCATTACCTCTATGGTGTCAAGTGTGAGGTTTTTACTGATCATCGCAGTCTACAACATGTATTCACTCAAAAGGGTCTGAATTTGAGACATCGAAGGTGGATGGAGTTACTCAAGGATTATGATGTGACCATCCAGTATCATCCAGGTAAGGCTAATGTAGTGGCGGACGCACTGAGCCAAAAAGCGGTGAGTATGGGTAGTTTATCTTGCTTGAGTGTATCCAAGCGACCTTTGGTTAAGGAAATCCAGACCTTGGAATCTAAGTTCATTTAGTTGGGCATCTCAAAAAAAGGTGGGGTGATAGCTAGCATTGAGGTTAGAGCCACCTTCATTGAGCAAATCAAGGCCAAACAGTTTGAGGATGAGAATTTGAATGAGCTTAGAAAGAAGATAGTGATTGGTAAGGCACAAGATATAGTTCTTGATGCGGGGGGGGAGGGGGGGTGTACTCCGTTTTAAAGGAAGAAGTTGTGTTCCTAGAGTGGGCGACTTGATTCAAAGTTTATTGACAGAATCTCATGGTTCGAGATATTCCATTCATCTGGGTGTGACTAAGATGTACCGAGATTTGAAGCAAATTTATTGGTGGCCTGGCATGAAGAAAGATATAGCGGAGTTTGTGGCTAAGTGTCAAAATTTTCAACAAGTAAAGTATGAGCACTAAAGGCCTGCGGGTTTTCTTCAAAGAATTCCAATTCTGAAATGGAAGTGGGAAAAGATAGCTATGGATTTCGTGGTTGGTCTTCCCACGACATTGGGAAAGTATGATTCTATTTGGGTAGTTGTTGACAGATTGACTAAGTCAGCCCATTTTATTCCAGTCAGAATAGACTATAATGCTTAGCAATTGGATAAGGTGTATGTAAAGAGATAGTAAGGTTGGACAAGGTGCCCCTTTCTATTATCTCAGGTCGTGGTACGCAGTTCACCTCCAAGTTTTGGGGAAAATCGCATGAGGAGTTGGGTACTCAACTCACTTTTAGAACAACTTTCCATCCACATACAGACATGCAGTTTGAGAGGACAATCCAAGTATTAGAGGACATGTTGAGAGCATGTGTGATCGACTTTGGAGGACATTGGGATAAGTTCCTACCGTTGTGTGAGTTCTCCTACAATAATAGTTACCACTCAAGCATTGATATGGCACCATTTGAAGCATTGTATGGGAGAGGATGTAGATCACCCATAGGATGGTTTGAGGCTGGAGACGTGAAACATTTGGGGGTTGACTTGGTGAAGGATGCTCAAGAGAAGGTAAGAAGCTCCTAGCAACCCAAAGTCGATAGAAAAAGTATGCGGATCATAAGGTAAGGGACATGGCATTCCAGACTGATGAACAAGTTCTTCTTAAGGTATCACCCATGAAAGGGGTGATGAGATTCGGCAAGAAGGGCAAGATTAGTCCTCGATACATCGGACCATTTGAAATTCTTGACCGTGTAGGGCAGTGGCGTATAGATTGGCTTTACCTTCTAACCTTTCGGGAGTTTATCTAGTATTTCATGTTTCCATGTCGAAGAGATATCATAGTGATAGGAATTACATCATAAAATGGGAATCAGTTGTGTTAGACAAAGACCTTCAGTATGAAGAGGAACCGATTGCTATTCCTGAACATGATGTCTGGAAGCTAAGAACCAAAGAGATGAAGTCCGTGAAAGTTCAATGGAAGCGTCGTCCGGTTGAGGAAGCTACTTGGGAAACCGAGAAAGACATGCGAGACAAGTATCCCCAGTTTTTTAGTGTCATGGGTTGAAGGTGTGTTGTGAAATGTGGGTTTGGAACTCTAATTCCGAGGTTTTGTCTCTATGTAAGCCGCTAGAGAGGGAATTATCCCGCCGGGGCAGTGCGGTTGTGGCAGAACGGGGTCCGCCGTAGCGGGCCAGTCGCGGCTTAAGTTGGAAATAAACCCCAAAAATGTCATTATTCTACAATTTTCGTTCTTGAGAGCTAATGGACGAAATAGGGCAAGTTCTTGATAGTTTTCCACCTCTTCTAGCACTAAAGGTAAGGATTTTACTCCCCTAATCCATTTTTCAACCGTAAAACTTAGTTTCTTGGGTAGTTATTGTTGGGGGAAGATTTTGATCGGGGGATTATGGTGGAAAAAACCCTAATTTGGGTATTGGGATCATGGGTTAGATCTTGCGTTATTGGGTTTGTTATAATCCAGGTAATTAGGCCTCATTTATTGATCCTCGCATTGTATTAATTGTTTGTAGACCAAGAACAAGAGCAAAGAATCCGAAAAGGGAAGAATCAAGTTTCTTAGGAGGATTCAAGCTTTGTTCGAGGTAGATGATGGTTGTGATTTCATGTTTGTGTGATATATGTTAGTAATTTCTTCGTTATAATGCATGTATGTATGTGAATGTTGCACTTTTGATCACACTAATCGTAAATAAGTATGAATGAATGATTGTATGTCATGAATGAACACTTGCTTGTATGATTATAAGAATGTACATTTTGATTGTGATTATTGCTTGTTGAATGGAACGGGTGTCACGTTCCGACACACTAACTGGGATCGGATGTCACGTACCGATATACATATTGGAATGGGTGTCACGATCCGACACACTAACTTGGAACGGGTGTCACAATCCGGCACACTGACAGTTTGGGTATGGGTTCCATGAGAGGACCATTGACTTGGCATATATGTGTATTATTGAGAATGTGGAATTGTACATTGATCCTGAAATGATGACTGATATTGTAAATGTTCGGTATATGCTTGTTTTATAATGTTGTGGTTACTTGTATATGTTTCACTTATTGGAATAGCCGCATGATCCTACCAGTACACTGTGGTTCTGTACTGATACTACAGTTGCTCTTTCTTTTTTTAGTACAGGGCATCTTCAGGCGGCTACTGATAGACCTCATCTAGGAGATCAGTGATCAATCGAATTCAAGGGTGAGTCAGTTCTTCCAGGCTGCCATGAGTTCTCGTTATGTTTAGTCCATTTCTATTCGGACTTAGACTAGTTCTTTAGATTCCTTGTGTTTAGTTGGGGTTGCACCCATTTTCTTAGACTTGTCGTTCGTAGATGTTTTGGTACATTGACTTTCAGGTTCTAGGCATTATTTCTGCATTTGTTTTGTTACACTTCAGAGTTTATGTGAACTCCGTATTTTTCCTTTAGACATTTAAACCTGCTTTCGTATCTTTAAATGCTTTAGTTTTCGTTTATTTGGTTAGTTAGGTTGTAGTAACGGTTCTCCCACCGGAGGGTTAATGTGGGTGTCAATCACGACGGTCTGGGTCGTGACAGGATATCCTTCTAACAATGTTCAGGGTACATTTGATCCTTCTTACACATGATTTTTTTTCCTTCTTTTGATTCAACAGCTAATTTGAGTTTTAATGATCTCTCTTACAGAACTTATCATTATTTGAGTTTCTTATTCTTATTTTATTTTTCTCTTTTATTCTTTAATGTGAAAAATGAAAAAATAAAATAAAAGAAGTGTAAATGAAAAAAAAAAAGAGAAAAAAAAGTAAGAAAAAAATTTATAATTAATTTTTTGCCTATATTATAGTTTTTTTGTGTATGTAAATAAAATTGGGGTATTTATGATTAATTTACAAGAAAATGAGTGGAAAAATAAATTTGGCCATCAAAATAATAAGAGATAAGTGTCAAAACATACTTAAATTATTTCCTTTTTTTAGTTTTTTGCCTAAACTATTGTGAATGTAACTTTCATACCTAAATTACCACTTATTAGTTTGGCAAACACACATCTCTCTCTTTTATTACACTCTCTTCATAGTGTGTATTATACTCACTCTTTTATTTTAAAAAATTGTCACGTAACACTCCACACGGACAAAACATTCTACCTTGACAAAAATAAAATAAATTATTAGTAATAATATCCCCCCACCCCCACCCTCCAAATTTTTTTATATAAAAGAAAATGTAAAATATTTTTCCTACCTCACTCCACCATTTCCCCTAACCGTACCCCTCTCCCTTCCCCCTCCCCCTCCCCGATTGTTTAATTTTCTTTTAAATTTCTTTCATAAAAGCCCTCCCCCCCCCCTCCCTTCAAAAAATAATTTCGATATTATTTTAACTCTTTAAAATAAAAAAATTCTACCCCATCCCAGCTAACTCTCCACTTCCAATTTCTTTCATCGTTTTGTGTTAGATGTATACATTTATTTTTAGAATAGTATTTCTTTACTTGCAACAAGACTTTTTTAACATAAAACTTTTATTTCTATTATATTTGGTACGCAAGCAGAATTTTTTTGGTCAAAAGATATCTACATATCTAATACAAATGAAAAAAAAATAAAAATATATATATATAAAAAAAAATTAGGAGGGGAAGAGTTAAATGGGATGGGGAAGAATTTTATTGCTTTTTTCTGATTGTCAAAAATAATTTAAATTTTTATTACTTTTTTCCCATATCTTCTGTTTAAAATTTATAAATAGTAATAATATGTGTACCATCTAATTACTTCATTGTAACCTAAAAAATAGTTCAAATCCCCTCCCCCAATACCACCAATCCCCCGCATTTACATGAACTCACTCACACACACACACACAAAAAATGTAATATTTGTACATATTTGCTTGATTAAGTCATCTTTTATTGAACTTATTATTTCTATATGAATGCATCATTATTTTCCTCTCTTTTTTTCTCTTTTGTTTATCATAAATTTTAAAAAAAAATTGTGGACAAGTTCCAAATTGGAAAAAAAATGGAAGAGATAGGAAGTGAAGGGTCTGGGAGGGAGTAGTTTAGAAAGTAGATGCCTAACATTTTTATAATTTTAAATTTATTATGAAATTCAAGATCAAGTCAATCATGTGAGCTTAATTATATATTAAGTAATTTCAAATTATTTTAACGGAAAAAGGCCTAAAATGCCCTTAAACTATGAGATTCGGTAAAATATTAACCTTCATCCATCTAATGAGAGTGATCTGTTAGACATAAAAGTATTTTTAAGCCAAAAGATGGACGTCAGGGGTATTTTAGGGTCTATAGGTTGATGAAGGGTAATTTTATACCAATTCAAATATTTGAGGGGCATTTTAGACCCTTCTCCGTTTAAATTATTATTATTTGTTAATAAGTGTAATATTTTTTCATTCTGATTAATTCATTTGAAAAGTCCAACTATCGTATTAAAATTTATTTTGTAATATCTGAAAATGATGAGTTTTATAAAATAGTAAAGCTCATGTAGAACTCTTCGGCCACAAATTTCTATTTTTAAGCTAACCGATTTTTTTTCAACTAAAAGTCTAAAATTCAAATAATTTTTCTTTTTCAATTAAAAATTTTTATTAGCTTTTTCTTAACATTATCAAATGACTTTTTCATAGCTTGCTACTTAGCTTACCTACTGTAAACTACTCTTTTTTATTATATACACCGAAGATATATAGATTATATTGGTAGCGATAATCATAAATTTTGCGATCCCTAAGGGTGATAGAGTTGTCCAATTGCGTAAAATCACGGATTACCGCGGATATGTTTGCCACGTTAATAGTGTGTGTGGGGGACCTTCTGAAAATGGAATCCACGAGGTCTATAATGCTAGCCTCTGCCCTGTATTTTGTACTATTATATTCTGCACCATCATGCAAAAATACAAGGGCAGTGGGGACAAAAGAAAACAAGACAGACGTGGTAGTAGTATTTTTTCTTTCGTTCCTTTATATTAATAATTCACAATATATATATATATTCGTCACACAGTTATCCTAGGATGAAAAATTGAAAATTTAAAAATTATCTAAAAACAAGACTGCTTTATTTTTTGTTTTTTGAATTGACAGGTTAAGTACACGTAATTTAAGACGCATTGTCATATCTTATCACATAAAGAGTCAATTCTGGTTGCTTTTCACCCCACAAGAAGTGTGCTAACTCTCCACTACTTCTTCTTCTTCTTCTATTTGATTTGATTTTAGAACAAACATAGGAAGAAGAGTTAATTAATTATGGAGCCTAAATCAGATGATGGCTCCTCAAATATAAGAGTGCGTCTACTATACAATGATGGCAGAATTGAAGATAATACTATTTCAGGACCAACTTCTTTTTCAAGAACTTGTTTCAATGGACTCAATGCTTTGTCAGGTTCTCCGCTTACTAGTTTCTATTCTTCTTCTATTCAATTATAGGCGGAACTACCTTATTTATTATGGTTCGACCAATCCCCATAATTCTGATCCAAATTCTTTATTTATATTTAAAAAATTATTAAATATGTACAAGTATAAGCTTAAAACTTAATAACATTTAAAAATAAATCTCAAACTCATAAGCTCTAAATCTTTGCTTCACTCTCTCTTTCAAATAGTTACGCTTGCACTGAGTGGCGTATGCAGAAAATTTGTGAACGGAGCCAACATAGAAAAAACATATGGCCATGGGAAATTAAACCTCAAACTTTTGCACATTATTGCCACTAAGCTACCCCTCTATATACAACAAAGTATTTCGTTTTTTAATTAATTAATCATTTTAAAGCAGACCACATTAAACAAAATATACAAAATGTAGATGTGGTGATTCAAACTTGGGTATTATATACATATTGGGCACACTTTTACCAATGAGCTACGACTCATTGTTGTTGTTGAGGGTGTCCAAAATGCTTAATATATCAATATAAAGTAAGATTTAGCCTATATATAATGTAATTTTCCGATAAAGGGTGTTCAATTGGACAACCAGGAGCAACCGTAGCTCCGCCCCTGCTTGCACTCTGGTGAATCTTTTTCTTTGTGATTAATTTTCAACAAATGACTTTAAAGTATTTTTTTAATATAATAATTTAAGTGTTAAATATTTATTTTATATGTAATGAGATCAATAGACTTTTCTTTTAAAAATTTGAATTTCAAACAAAAACAATTGGGATAGAGGTTATTATGTACACCTATATACACCTTTCATTTTATTTTATCTAGCTCAACTACCAAAACTAAATATTTTATTTTATTTATCCATTTTAGCCTTATTTATTTTTAAAAATTTTAAAAAGTATATTTTAAGGAAAATAACAAATAATTTAAAATAACAATAAATTATTTGAGACATAGGGAGTATATTGGAGGAAAAAAAAGAAATAGGTAAATATGTTGGGGGCTGAAATAATGTCTAAGGTGTTCATTTCAACCTTGTAGTTATGGGTTCGAACCTTGCTTATTGCACTACATTGGCCATTTTTTATTTTGTAGTTATACTACAGACTTTTATTAACTTAATAAAATAGCCCTTGTTTTAAAACAAAATGTGTTAAGTTGCGTAAAGATGAGCCGGCTCTACACGTTTTTGTTATTTGGGTGATTAGCCTTTCGCATGTTCAGGTGATCTTGGAACAATTGTTGTTTTAATTTGTCTATTTATTTATTTTTTACAAAAAAAAAAATGTACTCATAGATTGTTAAAGCACTCAACGTACCAAGTTAGGAATAAAGACTAATTAAAAAATCTTTTTCTTAATAACACAGTAGCCTAAACTTAAACTTGGGACCTGAAGGCCCTAAATAAAGGACTTCACAATTCACTCATTAAATTTGCATCATCTCCTCAATTCTGTCATCCTTATTATTTTATCCCCTATCTTGGTTAATTTTGACCGAAATTGTTCATCCCAACTTACACTAATTATATACAATTTATTTAAATTAATTATTGATATTTTAATTATTAAAATTCATATAGTATAAGAAAAATACAACAATAACTATAATTATGTCACTAGACTTTTCTTTCACAAAAAAGTTCACGTGACAGATTATGCCAAATATGGGTTGTGTCAAATAGCACCTAGCTTCCTAATCATAGCTGCTGTCTCTGTGCTTTTTTGTTTGTTTGTTGTTTTGTGTTTTAGTAGTATTGATATTTGGCACCTATACCTAATTTCACAATGAGTACGGTTAATTGGCAAGACAGAATTTTGGAACGAATTGCCAAGACACGGGTAAATGATGAAAATGTCCCTTTGACTCCAAAACCGCTTGTATTTCCCATCAAAAAAGAAAATCACCTTTGACATTTTAATAATTATTTACTCTCTCTCTTACTTTACTCTTTTTATCTTCTTCAACTTCACTCTCATCCGTTCTTATTTTAATTTGTTGATCAAGAATTTATTTTGTTGTTGGATTTATAACATAAGTATATATAGTTCTTTAAATAACATGATTCCACAATACTTTTGTAGCTTAATTTCACTCTTCATTGGAATATTTCAATGTTCAACCATTTGTATTTACGGTATAAACTATCACTAAGTCAAATGGTCAAATTTACACATTCTTGCCAACTACAATATATAGAAGTAGGGGTGTACAAAATCGAACCAAACCGCAAATCAAGTCAAATCGGAAAAAAAAACCCGACTAGTGGTTGGTTTGACTTGGTTTGGTGTTGAAAAAAAAAATCCAACTGTATTTGGGTTGATTTGGTTTTAACTAAAAAAACCAACCTGACATTATATATATAATTTTAAAATTTTATTTTATAAATAAAAATATTTACTTTGATATAATTTTTAAATATTTCTTATACTTTTTTATAGTTTTTATCTTTTAATATATTATTTCAAGTTTGAAACTTAGAATTTTGAATAGTTCCATAAAGATTATAGGCCATAGATGTTGGTAATTATAATAAAACTTAAATCAAAATCAAATTAATACTAATGCAAAAAGAAAATCAATTTAACATTAAGAATGACAATAATATTGAATATTTGTTCTTTGGTTTTACATTGGTTTAGACAATTAAAGTACATAATCCAATTTTAATTTTCTTTAATTTTTAGTCATGTAACTAATACTTATTAAACTTATTTTAGATAATTTAGTACTTTTAAATTATGATCATTTTCATTATGACTTATTAATTTGCAATATTTGTTTTTCGCGATTTCATTATTATTACTTTTTTTGGATATTTTAGTGTCATTAATCATATCATTGTTTGTGTTGTATTCTTAAGAAACACCTTAAATAGTTGTATTTTGGTAGGACTGGAGAAATATTTGAAGTACAAGTAAATTATATGTTTGTATGAATACTTTAGTGGAAAAACCCGAAAAAATCCGAGGTTGAAAAACCCAAATTTTATTGGTTTGATTTGGTTTATAGATTTAAAAATCCGACACAAATGGTTTGGTTTGATATTTGAAAAACCCGAACCAACCAACCATGTACACCCCTATATAGAAGATTGATATATTTAAATATAGGGTTCTTGTTAATGAAGAAAAAAATTGACCAAAAACAAATATATTTGAACAAAGGTAGTTTAAATCAACTCGGATTTGTCGTTGATTTATTATTCCAAATTAAAATTATGAACGAAAAGGAAACCAAAAAACACTATTTAAAATGATAACGTATGGAGACCCAAACTTGATAGAAATAGAAGTAAACCTTATCGGAAAAAAACGAAAAAGTTCAATAAAGTATGAAATTAAATAAAAGTTTCTTGGGCAGTGTGAAAAAAAAAATAATTACAACTTGGACTTTTCAGAAGTGGTTTAAGTTTTAAACAGTTGTGATTTTAAAAGTATTAAAGTGGTTTTACTTTTGAGGGTAATTTAGGTACACGAAATAAATGAATTTCCCCAAACGTCCTTAACTTTTCACCGAAATTACGAAAATATCTGATTTTTGTTGCTCGTGTCATTTCGTGCCAAAAATCTGTCTTGCCAATTATATTTTCCGTTTGACAATTACAAAAGATAAATTTTTCTTTTCAAGGTTTCGATTATTGGCTGATTGAGACATTTCTTAGTATATTACTACTACTATTATATTGTTTCTTTTCCGTCAGAATTGACTAACATACGTGCTATTAATCACTACTAAATAAATTGGGAGAGAGAGAGAGAGTATATAGTAATCTTAGTTTTTCAAAGGCATAGTTTGTACATAACAATTAGATGCTTTTTTGGTCAGGAGTTGGCATACTTTCAGTACCTTACGCATTAGCATCAGGAGGATGGTTAAGCTTAATATTTCTCTTCATTATCGCTATATCAACCTATTACACTTCCTTATTAATTCAAAGATGCATGGACATTGATCCAACCATAAGAAATTACCCTGACATCGGGGAACGCGCCTTTGGAACTATGGGAAGAATGCTTGTCTCCACGACGATGAACGTTGAACTTTATATGGTTGTAACAGGTTTCTTGATTTTAGAAGGAGATAACTTGCAAAACTTATTTGGAGACCACATACAACTTCAAATATTTGGACTTGATGGAAAACAATGTTTTGTGATTATTATAAGTCTTATTATTCTGCCTACAGTTTGGTTGAACAATATGAGCATCCTTTCTTATATATCTGCAACTGGAGTGCTGGCATCTATTGTGTTACTTGCATCTATTTTATGGGCTGCTTTATTTGATGGCATTGGGTTTCAAACAAGTCAAACTCACTTTATTAATTGGAAAGGGATGCCAACTGCTATTAGCCTCTATGCCTTCTGTTATTGTGCTCATCCAGTTTTCCCAACCTTATATACTTCCATGATAAATCCAAAAAAGTTCCCAAAGGTAACATCACTTTTTTTCTATTTTTAGTATAATTTGACATGTTATAACATATCGTCTATTTTACTTATTATAATTTGACATGTTATAACATACGTAGTTTAACTTATTGTAGCATGTTGTTTATTTTATTTACCATGTTACTAAATTTACTAACTATAGAAATTACCCCTTTCGTCTCAATTTATGTGGCACTAGCCGATTTGATGACATTGAAATTTGTGGTCTATAATACTATTATTTGTTACTATAAACTATTTCATTAAGAGTTAAATTGTTTTTAATTGTAGAAATCAATATTTTTTTTAGACGGATTAAAAAGAAAAGTGTGTTACATAAATTGAGACTGATGTTGTAATTTGTAATTATTTTTTTAGGTGACTCTGATAGTCTAATATATTATACTTCTAGGAAATTAATTTTTTTTCGGATGACTTATTATTGGAATTAAAATATTATATTTATTTATATGTTTAAGAAAAGTATAAATATTTCCACAATTAGGTGATAATGTATGTATCGAACATAAACTTTGTTACTTTTAGTCTTTTTATATGCTGAGTAGTACTCCTCTGTTCCTAATTAATTGTCCACTTTTTCTTTTTTAATTGTCCTTAATTATTTGTCCATTTTGACAAATTAAGAAAGGACAATTTTTTTTTACCTATTATACCCTCAATTAATTACTTTGAAAAAGATAAACTTTTTGAAAATCTTAAGTTTTTAATTTATCTACTTCATAATTAATAGGGGTAAAATGGTAAACTCACTATGTCAATAATTATTTTCTTAATAGGTGTGTCAATTCAAAAGTGGACAAGTAATTAGGGATAGAGGAGTACCTACTAATTAATTTTGTTGCTAAAAATCATTACTTGCAGGTGATGTTTGTTTGCTTTCTACTTTGCACCATCAGCTATGCATCAATGGCTATTGTTGGATATCTCATGTTTGGTCCAGGTGTACTTTCCCAAATAACCTTAAACCTCCCCACCAATAAAATCAGCTCAAAAGTTGCAATTTACACCACACTAGTCAATCCAATTGCAAAGTATAGCTTGATGATAAAACCACTAGAAAATAGTATTGAAAATCAACTTCCAATTCATTACAAAGCAAGGGTATGCAGCCTACTTATAAGAACAGCTTTAGTAATTAGTACTGTCATTGTAGCATTAGCTATCCCCTTTTTTGGATATCTCATGTCACTTGTTGGAGCATTTTTGAGTGTTACAGCTTCCATAGTACTACCATGTTTGTGCTTCTTGAAGATCTCTGGGATTTATCAAAGACTAGGATTTGAGCAAGTATTTATAGTGGGGATTGTGATAATGGGCATAGCCATTATGCTTGTAGGTACTTACACTTCTGTGTTACAAATTATCAGTCATTTGTAAGTGAAATATTTCACATACTTACTTTTCTCATGGATTTGATTTTTATATAGATGTCCTAATAACTACTCTCTTCCTTTTAATTTGTGCATCTTACTTTTCGTTTTATTCCGTTTAGAAAACAATGTTTTTCTTTCTTTCTAGGCAATGTTCCGACTCCCAACACACACACACAAGTGTATGCGGTCATCCAAGTAGTACAGACTGATTTAGTCCGAATATCTTACCCAAGACTTGTGATTTAACAAAAAATAAATTAACCTAGTGAGAAATTTGAATTTTATTTATTTCTATGAGTAAAATTTAAAGACAGAAAAAACAAATAAATGTGGTAATCACAATTCGAGAGAGATTCCAGGGTTACAACTTTGTTTCACAATCATGTAAAGCATTTGATTTCATCGACTAGTTTATTTATCCAGTTGTGGATTTATAGGGTTAATAACAAGATGATCATCTTCCAAGCCTCCAATTGTCTATATAGATTGAGCTAACACCTACATCATTGAGCGGGGATATAAAATATTTCTCTAAATGCATTTATATATGTTAGGCAAAACTATAATTGTATAGTAATCAGAAAATATACTCTTTCCTATAATAGGTCTGATTTTACATATTATACATATCTAACAATATATACTCCTTCCTAGAATAGAACTCTAACCTTACAATTGTAACTATACGTATTTGTTTTCTATTGTATCATTAAATTAATAGAGAATGCTATTTCAGAAAAATCTTACGTCCCTTTAGCATAGTATCAAGAACCATCGTTTAATTTTTTTTTCTCGTGCTCTATGCTTTCTCTACACAGTTACCTTGCTACCTTCTTGTGTTCCTCTTGTCTGTTTGTTTCTTTGCACAGGTATCCTGTAACTTATTTTTCTTTCTCGGTTGTACTTTGTCTATTCAATAAATTCACAATCATCCTCACACGATTTGCTCTCCACAAAATTGGATGGTTCCAATTTTTCTCTATGCAAATTCCACTTTGGAATTTTTGATCATGGAAAGGTCCTTTTTGGGTGGTTTGATGGTTCTGCTTGTCACACCCCTTTTCGCACACGGAAGGGTATTTCCACTTTAAGTGACGGTACTGACTAGGGATTATTTTTAATTTTCAGAGTCGCCACTTGGAATTGAGTTATGGTGTTCCAAGTCACCTTTTCTTTTTAATCCCTAACCAAAAGGAAATGATTCTATATTTTGGTCTACGAACCAGAAATTTGGGTAAGGAATTCTGTTGACCGAGAGGAAGGTATTAGACATCCCTTGAGTCCCGTGGTTCTAGCACGGTCGCTTTTATTGACTTATACTTATACTAAATTAATATTATTATTTTTTTGGATACATTATTATAGGCCATGGTTTGCTTAATTTTTTATTTGTTGAATTTTATTAGTCTGAACCTAGATGCATAACCACATTCTTGGTTTTGACATTTAGAGGCATAACTGTCTTTTTCTCTTGAGTACCTCACACCTAATAATCTCAATTTGCACCTCTTGGTTTGAATTAATAAAAATTAATTATTAAAACAATTTGGCCAAGGTGTGTAACCGCATCCTTGAGACAAATTAATTATTAAAATAATTTGGCCAAGGTGCGTAACCGCATCCTTGAGTTTTTAACTATCTCAAAAAGATGTGGAACCACATTCTTAATTGAGATGAAATTTAATTACTATTGTTACATGAACTAACAAAGATAAAAATATATATATATATTTTTTAATACATAATGAGTTATTCTTATAATGGTTGTCAATATACTACATTAAAAATATTTTCTTAAATATTAGAATAAATAGTTTGAACATTCTAAAGATCTTCATTGTTTAGCGATATGTAAGATTCAAATAATTATATTTCAACATTATAATATCAAAATTAAACACACATAAAATTCGAGCAATTTCATAACATTGAAGTCAAGTCTTCTATAATCATGAAATAAAACTATACAAAATTAAATTAAATTGAGTGTTACCTCTTGTGAAAATTATTCACGAAAAGAAAATAATCCTAATAAGGAACCACGAACTCAAAATCAAGAAAGCAAACCTCGAATTCAACATTTGTTTGTGAGTGGAGGAAAAAAAATAATGCAAGGGTAATTTTTCTTTTTCTTCTTGAATCTGTTTGCTGCCCAGATGAAGGGTGTATAAATATGTGGAAATTAGAGTTTAATGGTATTTGGTGTTGGAGGGTATGTTGTGAATTTATTTTTTTTAGCTTGTGCGTGTGTTTGTTGTGCCTTTTTTTATTTGCTGATTTTTTTCTTCTTTCTTTTACTGTTGGTGTGTGTGTGTGTAGTGCCTTGGAGTAGTGTCCGTGTATGTATCGGTTTTCTTTTTTCCTTTTCTTTGTAATATTATAATTAGTGAACTCATAAAGGCCCCTTTTTAGAGAAAAAAATAATAACTAAAAGTAAAAACAAAATACAAGATTATCTTCGGTATTTATACTAAATTTAAACTAGCGTTATGTCCATGTCATATAAAATAACAGGAACCTTTTGTTTTTGGATGACAAAAATAAATGCTATCAATAAATGCATTTTTGCTAATGAAGGATGACAATTTTGAGTTATGCTCATACGAATAATAGAAGTATTTATTAATTAAGCAATTAAATTCATAAGAATTCCTGAGTCATGTCTTGGCTTAATAAGGTAGAACGAATAAAGAAAAATATGGGATCCTAGCCAAGCAAAAGCAACTATATGTTATACTACGTTTTACTCGATCTAAATTTAACAATTTAAGCATTCAAATATATTTCAATGTTATAGCATTAATAATATTAACGGGTTAAACACATATGAAATCTGAACAACTTCCATATATGGATTCAATTCGTGCACAATCATGACATAAAATTATACAAAAATAGAATATGAATAAATGTTACCTCTTGTAAAAAATAGGTCACGAAAAGAAAGGACCAACAATCAGGAGCCACGAACTTGAAACCGCGAAAATAGACTTCGAGATCTTCAATCACAAGGTGCAAAAGTACGATGTATATATTGTTTGTCGAGATTAGTGCATATATCTGTGTGTGTGTGTTTTTCCTTTTTTGCCTATGTGTTCTATATATAGGATATATTTTCCTAGGTGGGTCCTATTTTGTTGTTGTAGTGTGCATGTAAATAGGAGTGGGGGGGGGGGGGGTTGTATCGTGTGGGGTGTGGACTGTGGAGGAAAATGTGAGGGAGTGGGAGTGTGGGGTGGGTTTTGTTAGATTATTTAGGTTATTTTTTATGTTAGTTTTAGTTTTATTAACTATACATATAAATAATAAATTATAATAAAATATCAACTAATTGAAACAATATTAAAAATTATAACTGAAATTTAAAACTCTATCCCTTCATATAATTCTTAGGCACAAAAGTAGAAATTGAGTTTTATATATTTATTTATTTTTCTAACAATCTTTGACTCATTCCTGCATGTTTTATGATATTAAAGCAAAGCAAAATCACATACTACTTTGTTTTAATCACAATTATTAATAATGTAAAAATACTTTTAAAAGAATATTATCAAAGAAATTTTTTTTTTTTTAAATGTCCAACAAGTTTAATATATTGAAAATATCTTTTCTTTTTGTTATTTTCAAATCTTTTAAAATAAACTTACTAAAATAAGACAAAAATCAAAATATCTAACTTAACCTAAAATAAATATTTAAGGAATAAAAACAAGTGTAAAGCCTTATGTTCGGTCAAAAATTACGTGTCTATAGTTTGCCCCTCTTTGACTGGAAATACGAAGAGTTTCCAGACAAAGAAGTAGACAACGCGACCAAGTTTGACCGGACACTTATTTGAGAGGAGAGAGAGGGAAAAAAATGTGTGATCGAGTCCTTGTTTTGGACAGCCTACATATCCCGGGTTATAAAGGAATTAGGTCAAGTGTAGTTCAAGAAGATGAGGTGATGAGCTGGAAGTCAAGTGAGGTCCCCCTCGAGGCTCCAGTTTGCGGCTCCCATTTTACATGAAAAATGAAAGACAAGAATTAAAAGAAAATACAAGTGCAAGATCCCATCTATGCAGCTTCTTTTAAAACTTGACTGGGATCTTCATGCTTCTCGAATTTTGAGAGATTGATTCTCATCTCAAATGAGTTCAAAGGTAAATGCCTTTCTCCGGGTAGGTTCCTTTTACTCGTACTTGGATATTGATTGTGTTTTTTAGAATGAGCTCATGCTTCTTCAATTGAAATTGAGCTTGAAAGTTAGACTTTTTTCCATCTAAGATCCTGAGCTTGAAATGTGGATTGATCCCATTCTATCAATGGATTCCTGAAATTAAATAAACAAAGAAATAACACAAAATTTTGCCCCAGTTTAATCAAAGAAAATTTTGTGAGAAAAATAAAATATGGTGCTTAGCTTTGAATCGAGACTTCGAACGACTCGAGCTTTGTTGCGATGTACTCTTCAAAGGGCTTATGCGTGTTTACACCAACTCCATTCCTCATGATGAACCGGTTAAATTAGATTATGCTAGTCTAGTCCCATTATCCAGGAGGGTCCTGCTAGTCCCATTATCCAGGAGGATCCTGCTAATCCCATTATCCAGGAGGGTCCTGCTAGTCCCATTATCCAGGAGGGTCCTGTTGATCCCATTATCCAGGAGGGTCCTGCTAGTCCCATTATCTAGGAGGGTCCTGTTGATCCCATTATCCAGGAGGGTCCTGCTAGTCCCATTATCTAGGATGGTTCCGCTAGTCCCATTATCCAGGAGGGTCCTGTTGATCCCATTATCAAGGAGGGTCCTGCTAATCCCATTATCCAGGAGGGTCCTCCTAGTCCCATTATCCAGGAGGGTCTTGCTTATCCCATTATCCAGGAGGGTCTTGCTAGTCCCATTATCCAGGAGGGTCCTGCTAGTCCCATTATTCAGGAAGGTCCTGCTGATCCCATTATCCAAGAGGTTCCTACTAGTCCCATTATCCAAGAGGGTCCTGTTGATCCCATTATCCAGGAGGGTTTTTCTAGTCCCATTATCCAGGAGGGTCATGTTGATCCCATTATCCAGGAGGGTCCTTCTCATCCCATTATCCAGGAGGGTCCTGCTAGTCCCATTATCCAGGAGGGTCCTGTTGATCCCATTATCCAGGAGGGTCCTGCTAGTCCCATTATCCAGGAGGGTCCTGCTATAATACGCTCAATAGACTAAAAATACAAAAAAAACATTTGCCCCAATATTTTATTTTTATATTTTTGTGAGTGTTATCCAAATTATTTGCGGAATATTCAAGAAAAGTAGATTTGATCTCTCAGGTAATTGCTATTTTGATATATATTGGCCAATTTCCTTGTAATTAGGTTTCACACACCTTTATTGCAATGTTGTCGTTTTGCTCTTTGTGGACTAAATTGAACATCTAGGGTTTTTTTCGAATCTTTCATCTTGAAATAACTTGTACCCCTACTTCAACAAAGAAAATTTGTGAGTTTAAAAATGTGGCGGTTGGTTTGTGGTTCTGCCTTTTGACGAGGATTGCTCAAGTACTTGTCATGTTTTACTTATTTTCTAACGCCCAGTGCTCGTTATTGATTGACTGTATTTTCACCCAAATTTGCTCATTTTGAGGGACTTAAATCCAACATCTGCCTTTATTTCACGACACTCATTGTTTAACCTTCATTAAATGATGGACTTTTTCTGAATCCAAAACTTGTCGACAAATGATAACTCATTGGCCTGATGTTTTGCCTTGTACAAATCCAGAGTTGGTAGAAAGTCTTGAAATCCTTTCTCACCTTCTTGACACAGACTCAACTCAAGGACATATGAAGCAAAGTGATGAAAAGTGGAAGAAAAATATATACTACACAAGAATAGAAGAAAATGATTCGAAGAAGAATCTCTTTTAGAGAGGGGAAGAAAGAAAACTTATCTGAGTGTGGTAGCCGACTCTACTGATCGTGACATGCAATTTGAATTGATTACCCAATTTTTCCATCCAATTATTCATCAACCATTATTGATCCTCTAATTTTTGATGTGGGGTCTCAACCTTTAATGAAGTCATAACCAATTTCAAATCCTTATTCGCCTTATGATGTCCATGAGGGTTTTTGCCACTAAGACTCTTTCATTTTGATTCCTTCAACGCACATTCGCCTTATGGTGCCTGTTAGGGTTTTCACCAACAAAACTCTCTCATTTTTATTTATCTTAACTCACATTCGCCTCATGATGCCCAGTTAGGGTTTTCACCAATAAGACTCTCTCATTTTTTAATTATTATTTTTTTCACAGCTCACTTTTGCCTTACGGTGCCCACTTAGGGTCTTCATCAATAAGGCTCTCTCATTTTTTTTAGTTTTTTTTACAGCTCACTTTCGCCTTATGGTGCCCACTTAGGGTCTTCACCAATAAGACTCTCTCATTTTTTATTTCATTTTTTTTTCATGAAAAGGAGTATGGTGCCATCGTTCGTACCCTTAGCATACTTACTCTTGACATTTCAAAGGTTGACCCAAAGGTCTCTCTTTGCTTGAAACCCGACTTTTATACAAGGTTAGAAAGAAATGACGGATGAAGACTTAAATACGACTTTAAATAATGGGGTTGACTTTTGCTTTGGGATAGAAAAATAAATAAATAAATGAATAATAAAAACAAATGACTTTTGCCCCAGTTTTTGCAAATACGAAATTTTGGATTTTTTATTTGGTTGGAATGAACCCCAACACCAGGGCTGCCTACGTATCTTGCCAAAAGAAGAATTAGGTCAAACGTAGTTCAGGATAGACTGTTGTTGTTTTTTTGTTTCTTTTTTTTTCTATTTTTTTTTTTTTGGAAGAACCAAAGAAGTGGAAGGGCCAAGGAAGTAAATTAGATCTCAACGAGGGTAACAATATGTGACTTAATACTTAGACACAGAACCAAGAATTTCCATTACATCAACCTTCAAAATGTCAAGTCCAAACATGAGGGTTTCTAATACCAAAAAATCAAATCATATATAATATTTTTTCACAACATCAACATTGATGACCATTTCTGTCATTTTGCCTTTTATATCTACTAAGTAAAGAGCACCATTGGATAATACCTTCTTTACAATGAATGGTCCTTTCCAATTTGGAGAAAATTTGCCTTTGACTTCGGCCTGTGTGGCAAAATGCGCCTCAATACTAATTGACCTTCTTCGAAACGTCTGAGACGCACCTTTTTGTTGTATGCTCGTGCCATTCTTTTTTGATACAATTGTCCATGGGATACTGATGTCAATCGCTTCTCATCAATCAAAGTTAATTGATACAACCGTGTTCTGATCCACTCATCATCATCAATTTCCGCCTCCACAACAATCCGTAGGGATGGAATCTCAACTTCTGCAGGTATAACTGCCTCAGTCCCATATACCAGCGAAGAGGGAGTGGCACCCACTTACGTACGAATTGTAGTGCGATAACCCAACAAAGCAAAAGGCAACTTTTCATGCCATTGTCGAGAACCTTGCACCATTTTACAAAGTATCTTTTTTATATTTTTGTTAGCAACTTCTACATCCCCATTTGCTTTTGGGTGATACGGAGTTGAATTTCGATGTTCAATCTTAAATTGATGGCATACCTCTTGCATTAAACGACTATTGAGATTTGCAGCATTATCGGTAACAATTACCGTTGGAATACCGAATCAATAGATGATATTGAAATGAATGAAATCCACCACGACCTTCTTGGTCACTGACTTGAAAGTTACTGCTTCCACCCACTTTGTAAAATAATCAATGGCCACAAGGATGAACCTATGACCATTCGATGCTTTTAGTTCTATTGGTCCAATCACATCCATTTCCCATGCCACGAAAGGCCATGGAGCAGATATCGCATGCAACTCGGAGGGAGGAGAATGTATCAAATCACAGTGTATTTGACATTCATGACATTTACGAACAAATCGTATGGAATCCCGCTCCATGGTGAGCCAATAATAACCTGCTCGAAGTATTTTATTTGCTAGAACATATCCATTCATGTGAGGTCCACAAACTCCTGAGTGTACTTCAATCATGATTGTTGAAGCCTCTTTAGCATTTACACATCTTAAAAGACCCAAATCAGGTGTTTTCTTGTACAATATGCCTCCGCTTAAGAAAAAACCGCTAGCTAGTCGCCGAATAGTCCTTTTTTTTATTACTAGTGGCATTAGTAGGACATTCTCCGGACTGAAGATATGTTTTAATATCATGGAACCAAGGTTTACCATCAAATTCTTCCTCCACCATGTTGCAATAAGCATGCTGATCACGAATTTGTATGTACAAAGGGTCGATATGAGCTTCGTCAGGATGTTGGAGCATCGAAGATAAAGTTGCCAATGCATCAGCAATCTCATTATGAACTCTAGGAATGTGTCTAAACTTTATTGACACAAACCGTCAACAAAGATCTTGTAAACAATGTTGATATGGTGTGAGCTTTGGGTCACGAGTCTCCCATTCTCCTTAAATTTGATGGACTAGTAAGTCTGAGTCTCCTAGCACTAGCAACTCTTGGATGCCCATGTCAGCAACTAACCTCAAACCCAAGATACAAGCCTCATACTCTGACATATTATTGGTACAATAGAATCTAAGTTGGGTTGTTATAGTGAAATATTCCCCTGATTCAGACATAAGAACTACTCATATCCCAACTTTCTTCTTGTTAGAGGCATCGTCAAAGAACAACTTCCATCCTTAATCCATATCGTGAATAACTTCATCGATACATGACACCTCTTCGTCTGGAAAGTAGGTCTTAAGTGGTTCATATTCATCATTAATAGGGTTCTCTGCCAAATGATCTGCCAATGCTTGAGCCTTCATTGCGGTCCGCATCACATAGATTATGTCAAACTCTGTGAGTAATATTTGCCATTTCGCAAGCCTGCCCGTGGGCATGGGCTTTTGAAAAATGTATTTTAACGAATCCATACGAGAAATGAGATAAGTAGTAAAAGATGAAAGATAATGCTTCAACTTATGTGCTACCTAAGTTAGGGCACAACACGTTCTTTCAAGAAGGGTGTACTTCGATTCATAAACGGTAAATTTCTTGCTGAGGTAATAAATGGCCTGCTCTTTCTTCCCAGTGCCATCATGCTAACCCAATACACAACCAAATTAATTATCCACTCTGCCCTGTTCGAGAGGAACTAACACAGGGGGATTCGATAAGTAATTCTTAATTCTTTCAAACGACTCTTGACATTCTTCGGTCCATTCGACTGTGGCATTATTTTTTAACAACTTAAAAATGGGCTCGCAAGTTGTTGTGAGTTGAGCAATGAATCTACTAATGGAGTTTAACCTTCCTAGAAGGCTCATAACCTCAGTTTTGTTCTTTGGAGGTGGCAATTCCTGAATGACTTTTATTTTTGAAGGATCTAACTCGATACCTCGTCGACTGACTATAAACCCCAAAAGTTTTCCTGACGATACTCCAAATACACATTTTGCAGGATTAAGCTTGAGATTATACCTGCGAAGCCTTTCGAAGAATCTTCTTAAGTCTTGCACATGATTCGACTGTTTTTTTGATTTAATGATCACATCATCCACATAAACTTCAATTTCTTTATGCATCACATCATGAAACATGGTTGTCATTGCCCTCATATATGTTGCCCCAGCATTTTTTCACCCAAAAGGCATAACCCGATAACAATATGTACCCTATGGAGTGATAAAAGACATTTTTTCTGCATCTTCATCATCCATAATAATCTGATGGTAACCCGCATAGCAATCCACAAAAGATGCAATCTCATGTGTAGCACAATTATCCAACAAAATATGAATGTTGGGCAAAGAAAAGTCATCTTTTGGATTTGCTTTGTTCAAATCACAATAATCAATACACATTCGAACTTTGCTGTCTTTCTTAGGGACATGTACGATGTTGGCTAACCAAGAAGGATATTGAGCGACTCGAATGACTTTGGCCTCAAGTTGTTTTGTGATTTCCTCTTTAATTATTACACTCATGTAAGTTTTAAGCTTTCTCAACTTTTGCTTTACTGGAGGGAACTTAGGATCAATCGACAACTTGTGGACCACCATGTTAGTGCTTAATCTAGGCATGTCATCATAAGATAACGCAAAATTATCATTGTAATCAAACAAAGCTTGAATTATATCCTCTTTTTGATGTTGAGCATGTACGCTTATCTTAGTCTCCTTAATATTTTCATGATCCCTCAAATTTATCGTCTCAGTTTCACTCATGTTTGGGTTTGATTTATTCTCAAAATGTTTGAAATCCCTGTTTACTTCTTCAAATACTTCGTCTTCATCATATTCAATTTCTTGACTTATTATTTCAGGATTAGGTCAAAGATTAGATTGGATTTTCAGATCTAGCGAAAAATTCTGCATGCATGTCATATCACTAGAATCAACATAGAAAGAACAAGACTCATTCTTAACAGGTAGAGGAGTGGCCTCCCAATTGTTCAGCTGGACATCATGACCAATGAATTGCACATCTCTGTCACTAGTGCCTTCTATGAGTTCAGCCATATCAGCCTCGACAAATAAATCTTGAAAATAGTTGATCAGTTCTTCGTTAACCTCCAGAACTTGCTCTGGGAGTGGTGACTCAGAAGATTCTGTTGTGCGGGCTTTGATGAAAGATTTGTATATAGGTGGTATAGGCTTGGTAAGTTACCATACATCTCTCTTCTGCTTCTTGGCCTTCATTTTGTCCTCGATTCTGGGCTCGTATCCTAAGCCAAAAGTACCAAGGCTCTTTTGTGGACTCACCGGATAAGCTCTCCCTTGCAAGAAGATCCCCAAGCCTTTACCCGGTTCAAACCCATGCTTCAGCATCTCATTTACCATCATCACGGATGCCATGGGAAATTGTGGTTTTGAAATGAGATTCGTCTCGAGGATATGCTCAACAACCACTACGTCAAAAGCTTGATAAACCAGTGCCTCATTCTCATTATTTACCTTGACAAAAGGGAGGGAAGAGTCTTTGTAGACTGACAGATCTCCCTCACCATGAACAATCACTTCCTGCCGGTCGTATTCATACTTAATTATTTGATGCAATGTAAAGAGGACTGCCCCAGCCCTATGCACCCATGGTCTCCCCAACAATAGATTGTAGGATTCATTGATATTCAACACTTGAAAATTCACAGTGAAATCGATAGGCCCTTTTGTTAGTATGAGCTCTATCTCACCAATGGCATTTGTTTTTGACCCATCAAAAGTTCTAACACACAAGTTGTTCGGTCATACCCTTTCAGCACTAACATTCAATTTTTGTAGAGTTGACAAAGGACAAATATTTGCCCCAGATCCTCCATTAATTAGGACTCGAGTGACATATGAAAGCTCACACTTTACAGTGATATGAAGGCCTTGGTTATGTCCCGTGCCTTCCATCGGTAGTTCTTCATCTGAAAAGGTAATTCGGTTTACCTAAAAAATTCTCCCAGCAATCTTCTCTAACTGACTTACTGTAACTTCATTAGGAACATGTGCTTCGTTCAAAATCTTCATTATAGCTTTACGATGTTCATCTGAATGTATCAACAAAGACAATAAAGAGATTTGGGCTGGAATATTCCTTAGTTGTTCCACGATGGAATAGTCTGACAATTTCATTTTTCTTAAGAACTCATCTGCGTCTTCTTCAGTGACTCGACTCCTAACTTGCATTTGGTCATTTTTAGTTTTCCTTAATTCAGTCGGGGCATAGTATCTTCCCGAACGGGTCATTCCACCTACTTCATCTACTTCTTCATTGACTTATTTCCCCTTGCATGTCACGACGGTGGGCTCATAATTCCAAGGTACAGGCTTGGGGTTAGTTATTGAAAGTTGGGACACTGGCCTAATGATCACAGGTGGAATATAGGCTCCTTGCACGATCAAGATAGGCTTGTTTGGCCCTCTTGGAACAACCAATCTTGCCTCTCTCTGACGTGCCCAAGCATCTTCAAGTGCTCCTTTCACAGTTAGGATGGGTGTGTTTGATGGGCTCAACTTTTCCGACATCCTTTCCACCCCTGAAAGCACCGTTTTTGTCAAGTCAATAACATTCGCCGAATTTTCCATGTCAGTTCCAACCTTAAGGATTGGCTTGTATAGGACTGCAACTTCTTCACAACCATTCATCATTTCTAACATGTTTGTTTCAGTATGCCTGGGCAGTGGATTTTGATTGATGTTTGGTCCAGTTGGGCTTTCAACTATAATTCGATGAGTATTGATCAAATCTTGAATTGCCCTTTTCAAGTACCAGCACCTTTCTATGTTGTGCCCTGGGGCATCAGAACAATAGGCGTAGTGTTGAGAATAATCTAGATTTCTCGGGGGAGGATTCAACATCTTTCTTTCAATAGGAATCAAAACATTCAACGCCCTTAATTTTTTAAACAAGCTAGCATATGATTCTCCAATAGGGGTGAACTCATCCTTAGCTCCATTTCCCTTCTTGTATTGTGGTCTAGGACGTGAAGGAATTCTGGTGGTATTTTGGTGAATTTGTGGGGGCGGTGGATGATTTTGAGGAATTGGTGCACGCCATTGCGGATAAGAAGGAGAGACAATTGGTTGGGTGTTAAAAATGGGATATGGAGAGTATGGAACAGGATATTATGGAGTTTGGGAATGGAAATAGTGTTGCGGGGGATTATCTTGGACATAGGTCCGCGGTGCTGATACAATAGTGGCTACATCGTCCTTTCTCTTCTTCCCTCCAATATTTCTAGAACCATTTTGAAGCACTTGTGTTGTGGTCTTTAAGGCAGCTTGGCTTACAATCTTTCCAGACTTGATATCATTTTCCACCATTTCCCCAACCTTAATAACTTCAGCGAATGTCTTCCCGACGACAGAAAGCAAATAGTGAAAGTAATCAGGTTCTTGCGCTTGGATAAAAACGTCAATTATCTCCGACTCCTTCAATGGGGGTTTAACCCTAGCAGCTTGCTCCCTCCATCTGACGGCATATTCACGAAAATTTTCTGTGGTCTTTTTCCTCGTGTTGGCTAATGAGGAGTGGTATGGCACAATGTCAATATTATATTGGAATTGTTGCACAAAACATCGAGCTAAATCATCCCATGTATGCCAGTTGGCAATATCCTGATCTATGAACCATTCAGATGCAATTCCCACTAGGCTTTCCCAAAAATAGGCCATGAGCAACTCTTATTTGCCTTCTGCACCCCTCAGTTGATTACAATATCTCTTCAAATGAGCCATGGGGTCTCCATGACCATCGTATTTCTCAAACTTTGGGGTATTAAAACCAGCAGGCAAATGGACGTGGGTAAATATGCACAAATCACTGAATGAGATACCTTTGTGGCCACCTAGTCCTTGCATATCTCTTATATTATGTTCCAAACTCTTCATTTTCTTAGCCATTTCATCATGTTCTTCGTTCTTAACTGTCTTCTCAATTTTGAAAGGGGAAGTATATTGATGAGTCTGGGGATAAGAGTTTGGAATTTTAAGGGCCTCTTCAGGGGTATAGACATGTCGTGAAGAACTTGGGATGGAGGATCATTGTTGGATTTGGACCCCATTGTTAGTTATGGAATGCTATTAGTTGGTGCAGTTGGCATGAAGAGTGGATTAATCATCATGGGTGTACTCAAAGGACGCACCGTAGACGTTCCAGCGACATTGAATGTGTTAGCATAGGGGCCGAACCCAGGTGGATAAATTGGACTTGTATTTAGATAGTAACATATTAAAGACTGTGGAGCTTGTCCACTCACCCAAGCTTCGTACATCTCTGCCATTTGTTGCCTTAATACCCTTACCTCTTCTGTTGACACTGTTTCTTGAGAAGTCATCTAGTTTCGGACCTCATCATTGTCCGACTTGTTTTCGTCTTTGTGGGCCATTTTCTTTTTCCCTTTTGACCTTGTATTGTAGGGGTGGGATGCCAGCTTAGCCACAAACCAACCACCTTTAAGCTAATATGTTTCTCTTTCTTTCTCTCTCTCTCTCTCTGAATGAAGTAGCAAACAGATTAGTTTTAAGGAATCGTGTATATTACATCCACATATATACTTCTAAGATGGAAGACCTTATGTTTCATCCCGACTTATCTAGGCGTTTTCTCCTCTTTAGTTATTCTTGTTAAAAAGGTATGATCGAATCCATTGGGTTGCCTACGTATCATGTTGGTGCATGAATCAAATATTTGCGTAGTTCGAGAATATACATTAAATTTTTATTTATTTTTATTTTAAAAAAAAGAAGAAGATATATACATATAGATATATATTTATGCATTCATACTATCGGGAAAATTGAAACCAAACATAAGCATAACTTAACATATCATTTCAATGTTTGGAACATAAGTAGGAAGACGATGAGAAAATCATCAAACAAAAGCCAATAACTTAAACAGACACAACCTAGACAAAGTGTAGAAATGTAGAATGAAATAAATGAGGACTTAAACTAAAGAAAACGACACTAATGAAACAAATGCTTGTATCAACCCTAATATCCCAAAAACATAAATGTCGTGGTTGCATCCCCATTTTCTCGCTCATGGAGATGATCGTCTTAAACGATCTCCTACACTCTGATATATATCTTGCACCGACGTCAAAAGGTACTCAGCGAATTCCGGTTCTTCAGCCAGAAATTGTTCATGGTTCATCTCTTGATAATGTAAACCCATTTGGGCAGTGCGATCAGCTAAACAACGAACTTTTGATCGAAGTGAATTGCAAGTCTGATTCTATCCTCGTATTTGTTGATCACGGGAGGCCACCATTTCTCTAGCACGTATTTCTTGAGTCGAGACTGACTCTATTTTCTCTTGAAGTCTTCCCCTTTCACGGATCCACTGAGGTCTCTCTTGATCAAAATCTGTCTGACTTTTCTGATCACATGTCCTCAATTGTTGTTGTCGAGATACCGCAAGTTCCGCAACTTGTGCTTCCCTAATGGTTGCCAGATTAACTTGTCCTCGGAGCAAGGTTTCTCTCTGAGTTTCCTTGGCCCTCTCCTCTTCGAACTCTGCTTGTTGTTGGGTTAGAGTGGCTCTAGCGAGCTCTAATTTTGCTCTTAACTCCTGATTTTCAGCAAGGTAATCAATCATAGCCAACTCGATTTTTATCTTCATCTCAGCCTCATGGTTTATTGGTTCTTTTACAGATCTCTCTAGCCTAACTAGTAGCAGAGGTTGTTGCTCAAGCCAATTGGAGTATTCTGGGTGAGTTTCTCATGTGTGTCGTTCTTTAACCATTGTTCCAATTCCCATGACTAAACAACCATCCCAAATTTTTGGGCCAATCCTTCAGGAAGGGGGACCTCTGGTCCAACTTCGAACACAAAATCTTTAATATCCTCTGTGATAGGTAGAACTTGATGCCTGCCTAACTGACGTAAAACCCACAGCGATACGTATGGTTGTACACCCCTAATACCCATCAACAATAAAAAAAAGGGCGAACAGATGACATGTGTATGACTTCTACCTAAGGGAACCAAGGATAATTCCAAGTGATCTTATCTTCTGTTAGCGAGCGAAAATGTTCAACCCAAGCATTGACCCCTTTTGAACACCTATATTTCTCCACCCTTTTGGCATGATTTGTAATGTAATCGCTTCGATCCTGAATATACCTTGCTATCGTAGGAGGTCGATAAAGATGTTCTACTATCCATAGTTGAAGCAATATGTTGCATCCCTCAAAGAAACGTTTCCCTTTCTGGCAGACAGTCAGAACATGGTAGATATTAGCCAAAATCATAGGGACAATGGTATAATTATTTTTCTCAATTAATACATTCACTACCCCGGTCAAAAGGATGTTAATCTTTCCTCCTCTACTTGGAAAAACCATTGTTCCCAAAAAAGCTACCATAAAAGCAAAACGTTTATGCTCTTTTCATGTTTCAAAACTTCCCTTATTGTTAAGTTTCCTTCCAAATTTCTTGAATCCGTTTTCTTTTTCATACCTATCATACAAAAATTGTAATGAGATCCAACCTTTGTCTAATGATTCTTCCTTCGCTTTGCAAATGTTCAAGTGTTGAAAAAATTTATTGATGAATATGCCCCTTGGGGCTATAAGCCTTTGGTGATGTAACCTCACTCCGAACCCGGTAAAGCCAGCTATTTCCTCCAAGATTGGGGGCATTTTGAAATTTGAGAAACGGAAAACATTGTTGGTGTGATCCCAAAAGGACAACAGTGTTTCGATCACATCTCTCTTAGGTTCCACTTGCATGATTCTAGTCAAGAAACCCAAATATTTGAATATTATGCCTTGTTCTATCAACCCCATGTCATTCCACCATGCCCACAACTGCAATGGAGTACAATCTACAACCTGAAGTGGTACGTTCGAGTCTCTTTTCCTTTTCTGACACTTTCCACGATCGGGATGAACCATGTTGTGCCTATGGAAAAAGATGCAGGGTCAAGAAACGCTCATATTTACAATGCTTAATTTATGGATCTCTTATATTTGGGAAAAGGGAAAAAAATGTGTTAAACTTATATAAAATGACGCAAAGTATTTTTCCAAATAAAGACTTTAAGAAAAGGGAAAATAAGCACTTGTATTTATAAAGTGAATACATTTTGAATGTTTGTCACTTGAAAAATCAAACTTAGAGCACATGTGGCCAATAAATATCTAATTGATTTGAAAATTTCTTTTGATAAAGAACTTATATTTCCTTAAGCAAGTGCTTATTCTATGAGTTTGATTGCAAAACATTTTCTAGTAAATGCACCTTTAAAATCAAGGTTTAAATAATAATTTCATCTGAATCTATTATTATGAGTGACTATCATGAATTTTAATTACTATAACTTGTAAATAGATCAAAGAAACGTTGAAGAGGACATACTCTTAACAAAACTCTGAGCCAATATAACGAGTGATATATATGGCTTATCAAAGAATTTTTGTGTAAAATAAGAAAAAATAAATTTTTTGAAATTGACTTTCCAAAAACTGTTGGACATTTTAACATATTATTAGGGATATATTGGTAGGCACTCCTACATATTATAGGGTACTTTTATTTTGAGAAATAAATAGCTATATATATATATATGGATATTAAAGAATTTATTTTAGAGGGAACCTAAAGCCAGTCAACAATCGAGGTCTTCCACATGATTTTTTTTGTTACAAATAGCATAAAATGCACATGTTGGTCAAGAAGAGGGTCTCCTGTCCTAGACGAACCAAACTCCTGTGTCGAGTCTCACTAAGTCAAATGCAAATTATACAAATAAGCGGAGCCTACTAGGGATACGCAGGTCTATGTTTCAGTTTTACTAGGTTCGACCCTGAAAGAGATAGATATCTAGACTGGCTTACCCGAGTGGACAACTCGAGCAAGGGAGGGGCAACTTATCGGTAGCAACGCTATTCCAACTTCATTGCTAGTCCAACCCTACCTAACATGTGTGACTAAAATCCTTCATTGGGTGCCCAGACACTCCAGCTTTATCTCAAAAGAAGGTGGGATGCATAACTGCATTCCCTACTACCCTATTTTTAGAGACTCAGATGGTGCGCGAGAAGACAATTATGTACAATTCAACAATATCAAAGCGATAAATAAGCATAAAGTAGCACCTTAGGTCATCAAAACAATATATCCAATAAAATAATATAATAAAATCAAGTAAAGTCAATATAATAAAGCTCGAATTCTGGTTATATGCCCAGTGCAGTCGCTAGAGATGTCACACCCTTTTTTGCGCACGGAAGGGTATTTCCACTTTAAGTGACGGTATTGACTAGGGATTATTTTTAATTTTCAGATTCGCCACTTATAATTGAGTTATGGTGTTCCAAGTCACGTTTTCTTTTTAATCCCTAACCAAAAGGAAATGATTCTATATTTTGGTCTACGAACCAGAAATTCAGGTAAAGAATTATGTTGACCGAGGGGGAGGTATTAGGCATCCCTCGAGTCCCGTGCTTCTAGCACGGTCGCTTTTATTGACTTATACTTATGCCAAATTATTATTATTTTGGATACATTATTATAGGCAATGGTTTGCTTATTTATTATTTGTTGAATTTTATTAGTCTAAACCTAGATGCGTAACCGCATTCTTGGTTTTGACATTTAGAGGCATAACTGTCTTTTTCTCTTGAGTACCTCACACCTAATAATCTCAGTTTGCACCTCTTGGTTTGAATTAATAAAAATTAATTATTAAAACAATTTGGCCAAGGTGCGTAACTGCATCCTTGAGACAAATTAATTATTAAAATAATTTGGCCAAGGTGCGTAACCGCATCCTTGAGTTTTTATCTATCTCAAAAAGATGTGGAACCACATTCTTAATTGAGATGAAATTTAATTACTATTGTTACATGAACTAACAAAGATAAAAAAAATAATATTTAATACATAATGAGTTATTCTTATAATGGTTGTCAATATACTACATTAAAAATATTTCCTTAAATATTAGAATAAATAGTTTGAACATTCTAAAGATCTTCATTGTTTAGCGATATGTAAGATTCAAATAATTCTATTTCAACATTACGATATCAAAATTAAACACACATAAAGTTAGAGCAATTTCATAACATTGAAGTCAAGTCTTATATAATCATGAAATAAAACTATACAAAATTAAATTATATTGAGTGTTACCTCTTGTGAAAATTATTCACGAAAAGAAAATAATCCTAATAAGGAACCACGAACTCAAAATCAAGAAAGCAAACCTCGAATTCAACATTTGTTTGTGAGTGGAGGAAAAAAATATGCAAGGGTAATTTTTCTTTTTCTTCTTGAATTTGTTTTCTGCCCAGATGAAGGGGTGTATAAATATGTGGAAATTGGAGTTTAATGGTATTTGGTGTTGGGTGGGTATGTTGTGAATTTATATTTTTTAGCTTGTGCGTGTGTCTATTGTGCCTCTTTTTATTTGCTGATTTTCTTCTTCTTTCTTTTACTGTTAGTGTGCGTATGTGTCGTGCCTAGGAGTAGTGTCCGTGTATGTATCGATTTTCTTTTTTCCTTTTCTTTGTAATATTATAATTAATAAACACATAAAGGCCCCTTTTTAGAGAAAATAAATAAATAAATAAATAAAAGTAAAAACAAAATACAAGATTATCTTCAGTATTTATACTAAATTTAAACTAGCGTTATGTCCATGTCATATAAAATAACAGGAACCTTTTGTTTTTGGATGACAAAAATAAATGCTATCAATAAATGCATTTTTGCTAATGAAGGATGATTTACTTAATCAATTTTGAGTTATGCTCGTACAACTAATACAAGTACATATTAATTAAGCAATTAAATTCATAAGAATTTCTGAGTCATGTCTTGGCTTAATAAGGTAGAACGAATAAAGAAAAACATTGGATCCTAGCCAAGCAAAAGCAACTATATGTTATACTACGTTTTACTCGATCTAAATTTAGCATTATAAGCGTTTAAATATATTTCAATATTATAGCATTAATAATATTAATGGGTTAAACACATATGAAATCTGAACAACTTCCATATATGAGATTCAATTCTTGCACAATCATGACATAAAATTATACAAAAATAGAATATAAATAAATGTTGCCTCTTGTAAAAATTAGGTCACGAAAAGAAAGGACCAACAATCAGGAGCCACAAACTTGAAACCGTGAAAATAGACTTCGAAATCTTCAATCACAAGGTGCAAAAGTACGATGTATATATTGTTTGCCGAGATTAGTGCATATATCTCTGTGTGTGTGTTTTTCCTTTTTTTGCCTATGTGTTCTATATATATGATATATTTCCTTGGTGGGTCCTATTTTGTTGTTGTAGTGTGCATGTAAATAAGAGTGGGGGAGGGAGTTGTATCATGTGGGGTGTGGACTGTGGAGGAAAACATGAGGGAGTGGGAGTGTAGGGTGGGTTTTGTTAGATTATTACGTTATTTTTTATGTTAGTTTTAGTTTTATTAACTATACATATAAATAATAAATTATAATAACATATCAACTAATTAAACCAATATTAAAAATTATAACTTAAATTTAAAACTGTATCCCTTCATATAATTCTTAGGCACAAAAATAGAAACTGATTTTTATATATTTATTTATTTTTCTAACAATCTTTGACTCATTCCTGCATGTTTTATGATATTAAAGCAAACAAAATCACATACTACTTTGTTTTAATCACAATTATTAATAATGTAAAAATACTTTTAAAAGATTATTATCAAAGAAAAAATATATTTTTTAAAATGTCCAACAAGTTTATATATTGAAAATATCTTTTCTTTTTGTTATTTTCAAATCTTTTAAAATAAACTTACTAAAATAAGACAAAAATAAAAATATCTAACTTAACCTAAAATAAATATTTAAGGAATAAAAACAAGTGTAAAGCCTTATGTTCGGTCAAAAATTACGTGTCTACATTGCTTATCCACCAACAACTTCAAAAGAGTTGGATATGTATCTGGAAATTGAATAATGCAGAGGTAATTGCTTGGATCCTAAATTAGGTACATGTTGATATAGCTATGAGACTTAGGCCATTTAGTTTTGCTTTAGAGATGTGAGGATTAAAAATCAATGTTACATAGGGGTAATTGTGTTGTTCAATAGTGCTAAACATTCATGGGTAGGCTAGGTCATCTTCAATGACACTAATCTTCTTTCAATCTAATAACATCGGTTCATAGAATCTCATTTCAGTCTCATATATGTGCATAACTAAACAATTCAATACCTTACACTATTCTCTCTTTTGAGCAGAATTATGGCAAATAGATCCAACCCATAATCTCTTTTTTCAAGTAAACCACACACATCAAATCTAAATTGCAAGTATCAATCTAATTACCCACTCCAATCAATCTCTTTCGAGCATCAATCAGAGACCGAAAATAGGATTCAGTTTGCAGCCTTAACCCATAAGTTAACCCCATGCTAATTAGCCCAAAACTTTGGGGTTTTAGCAACCCATCACAATAAAACACAATATCCACTACATTACATCAACACTCAACCCCATATTGCATCCCTACACTTTGGGGTTTTAGCCACCCATCACAAAATGTAAAAAAAAAAAATATACCTTTCATGAAAGTAGCCGCCATGGGTGATATGAAATTAAGTAATTATAAGCAACACTCACTTTTATTTCAACTTCAAATTGTAACTTTCAATAGTAAAGTTGAAAACCCCAAAACTAAAGGTGTTCTTCACAAGGTAAAATATTTCTCTCTCTTGAAAGGATAACTCTCAACTAAAGACTAACTGAAAATTTCCTTCCAGAAACTCTTCTATGAGAAACTCCCCTTTTCTCTCTCCTTTGTGCTATTTATAGTTTTTCAAAATTTGTCCCAAAATTCACTATGTGACCAGTTCAGCGACGTTAGTCAGACTCGCCAACCTAATTTGGTGGATCATTGTTTGCTTCTTAGCTCACATTTCTCTTGCTTTAGGCTCCATGTGCTTGAACCTCATTTGGCGAGCTCATTTGAGTTTGTCTTTCACATTTAGCAAATCACCGGGTACCACCTTTATTTACCCTTTAAGCCTTCACTTTTCCTCCAAGTCCTATTGCCTTTGGTGATGGTCATCATGTTGGCCCTTTGAGTTCGGCGAGTTGTCTTTCCTCTTTAAGTTTGCTGATCTGCCTCAATTAATTCAAGTGTTCAACATTGTAACTTTGGGTGAGGTCATGCCAATTGGTGATGAGTAGTAGATTTGCACTCGTTTAAGGTCCATTAAGCTCAATAATTAGATGCTCAATGCCTAAATTTGTCCTATTCTAATAGAATGTTGATGATTTGCAGCTATGAAGGAAAATGGACAAGGCAAGGACTGATGTTTGAAAGAATGGCTAAAAATACAAAAAGAAGTGCAAAGTAAACATTGTTGATCGCCTAACACGAAGGGCGGATCGCCAACTGAGCAGGACCTCACCCTAATTGATAATGCATAAAATTTGTGTCTATCAAAGAAAGTTGGTGGAATCCAGTAGAGACGGCAATGCGCTTAATGTGAACAGCGATCCTAATGTATATTGCCCAAAGTGACAGTGTGCAAAGCAAAAATTTAATGCTTGAAAGGTGAACCCAGGTAGTACTCGACGATTCGCCAAACGTGATATGTTGACTCAATCGAGTTCGCCAACTGAGGTTCAAATACCCCAAGCCTAGAGCATGATAAGGCAAGCTGATGAGAGAAGGGTGATTCACCGAGCAGGTTTGGCGAGCCTGACTAATGTCATCGAGTCAGTCGTAAAGTAGATTTTGGGCCAAATTTGTTAAAGTATAAATAGCCCAAAGGATACAATTTTTAGAGAGTTCAAAATATAACTTAGAAGTTCTCTTTAGAGAGTTGAAGAGAGTCTAAGAATACTTTACCTTTGAAGAACAATTTTCTAGCTTTTAGGGTTTTACAATTTGGAGTTTGAATTTGATAAATTGAAGTTGAATCTAAAGTGGGTTTGTTCTTAATTGCTTGATTTCATTTACCCGTGATTACTTTCATGAAAGGTATAATTTCTTTACTTTTTGTGATGGGTGGCTAAATCCCCATGATCTAGGGGTACTCAAATGGGGTTGGGTGTTGATTTAATGTAGTGAGTATTGTGTTATGCTCTATTTTGTTTCTATTCATACATGAATTTGGTCTAATTACCATGGGGTTAACTCAAGGGTTAAAGTTGTAAACTTAAATCCTACTTTCGATTTTCGGTTGATGCTCGAAAGAGTTTGATTGAAACGGGCAATTAGTTCAATACTAGCAATTTTGGTTTGATGCATGGGTCGAATCTATTTACCTTTTTCTTGAAAGAGAGAATAGAATAAGGTATTGGGTTGTTTAAGATTGATATTTATATGAGACCGAAAAGGGATTCTATGCATAGATTCTTTGAGATCGAAAGATGATTAGAGTCAATGAAGATGACTTAAACTATTCATGAATATTCATCACTATAGAGAAACACAATTACCCTTATGTGATATCGATTTCCAATCTCCGCACCCCTAGATTGTTTGTTCACTCTTGATTTCATCTAATTTTTTAGTTTAATTACGGTAATTGATAACCAAAACTTTATATTAAGTTGTGGTATCATCCACCCAATTGTTCTTACTATTACAAATTAGCTAAATTAAAATCCAAATTTCTTGATAAGGAATTCTCGATGATATACCATTCCCTATGGGATTCGACCCTGACTCTTCATTGGTTATTTTACTGACTACGATTGCTCACTCTTTTAGTTGGTTTTGGAGGGTGATTTGAGTTTTTTCAATAATGGTGCTACTGCCGGGAAGTGGTGGTTGACAATTCTAATTAAGAAATAAGATTTTAACCTTGTTTATTTGTAGTCTATTTGTTGTTTGGTGATATTATTGGCTAATTTGCAGGTTGACAAAATGAGTAACCACGGAAGTGACAATAATATTATCTATGGTTAAAATGACAACACGGGTGATTTAAATGACATGCCCATTAATGTCATTAAAACTACGGGAGCAATTCGGATACCTCTTACAATCAGTAAGAGTGTGTTTCAAATCACCAGAACTATGATACAATTGCTCCAGATAAAAGGAATTTTCAGGGGCCTACCTCATGAGGATCCCCATGAACACCTTCGGAATTTCAAGGAGGTATGTGAACCATTTGTGTTCAAGAATATCTCTCAAGAATACATAAGGTTAAGGTTATTCTCATTCTCCTTAAGGGGAGAGGCTACAAGATGAATGACAGAGTTGCCAAATGATTCCATCATTTCATGGGAAGAGCTAAATGATGCCTTCTTGGAGAGATTCTTTCCACCCTCGAAGATAGTTAAACTTCATTTCCAAATCCAAAATTTCAAGCGGATTGGAGGTGAGCCTTCGTATGATACATGGTTAAGGTTCAAGAAGTTGCTCTTTCAATAGCCAACGCATGGCGTTACAGACAATTTGGTGTTGCAGTACTTCTATTGCAGCCTTGATTTAGTCAATAAAGGTGCGGCTAATCAATTAGTTCATGGTGGATTAAGCAGACAACCGCATGATGTAGATGCTTTGTTGCTTGATTATATGACTAAGGTTAACCGAGCATGACATATAAGAGAGGACCAAGTGCCTACTATAAAAGTGGATTTAACCAAAGAACAAGTTGATAAGGACCATGAAAGAGATGGAAACATGGACAAAATGAAAACCTAAATCTATTTATATTCTTAACATGTCATGGGAAGTGAAATCAAGTTGGTAAATGCGGTTGGAACCAATAGTGGGCAGTGATCGATTGATGCCAAATTTGAGGCATTATACAATAAGGAAGTTCAATACTTAGGAAATCAAGTGGGGGGTTCTCAAACCAATTATCAACGACAAGGTGGGAACCAAGGTTGGAACAAAGATAAAGTTGGTGGTTGGAAAATCTGGCGGGGTGGAAATTAAAGAGATAAGGAGATGGAAAAAGATAGGTATGTGCCTCCCCATGATCGTCCACTCCCAAAGGAACCTACTGGGCCAGAAAGGAGCAAGAATGAAGACATGCTTGGAAAAATCTACAACAAAGTTGAAGGGTATGATAAGGTGTTGAAGGAATCGAGAAATGACTTCTCCACTTTATCGCAGACACTGACTTCTCACTCAATTTCCATTAAGTAGTTGAAGACCCAACTGGGTCAAATTGTCACTCATCTCAATCCAAGGCAAAAGGGAACATTGCCTAGTGACACCATCCCGAACCCTAAAAATGATTGTTAAGTTTGAGCATTATGTCGTGCCACGACATTAAATAAGGTGCTTCTTGGGAGGAAACCAAGTCTTTACTTTTGTTTTTATTTCTTTCAAATAATGTGTGTTATGAGTGTAGGTTGAGAAGAGGTTGAAAGATTGACAAAGAAAGAATAAGCGATGCCAAAACCTAAATGGCGATGCACCGAAGGCAGTGTGCGGACTCATTCTTGTCCGCCTTTTGAGCTTGAATAGATGAAAAATTGTACTGTCAAAATCGGCGATCAGAACACCAAAAGGAGATTCACCAAAGTTTGCTACGCGGACTTTATTAGTAAGTCTGCCGAATCAACCTTCAGGATTGGTTTTTATTCAGGCATGTTCTGCGAGCTTAAACTCCAATTAGCGATTCACCGAACATGTTTGGCGACATTAGTCGAGATCGCCGAATATAAAAAGGCCAAGGGTCTTCTCAAAATTCAAAAATCAAAACCTTTGAGATTTGAGAGCCTTTCGATTTCTTTCTCTTGCTTTGTATATTTTGAGTGTTTTGTGAGTATTTACAAAGTTTGAGGTGTGTATTTGCTTGGATTTTGTGTGAACCCAATCCCGATTCCTCATTTTTCTCAATTATTTTCAACATTTAGGTTGGTTTTTGTGGATTGTCCGTTACCCTATATACTAACAGACATACACGTGTCATAATCTTATCCACCGATCCGACATTAATTAAATATCGGATCGACGAATAAGATTGCGCCATGTGTCCCTATTTAGTCTTCTGTTAGAGTAAAGGGCATATATGCTCTAGTTCTTTTACGGCAGGGGCACCAATGTCCCAAAAGTATGACAGAGGATATTTTCATACCATTTACGATAGTTCGGGGGTATATTTGTCCTTTTCCCCTTAATTAATTAATAAATTATAACTTTTAGTTTAAAGCGATGGATGACATCACTACCGATAATAAATAATTAAATATTAATTATGTATATATTTGACGTAAAAATGCACCAGAAAATGACGAATAAAGAGTCATTGTCCGTCATTTCTTCTAAAACAAATTAAAAATTTAAAATAGCAGGTGACGTTGTCCATCTTTTTTGACTTTGTAGTTTTTAAGCTCTTTTTAGTAGTGGTACCTTCTTGTTGGGTAAATGTGTATTTTCAGGTTGTTTGATGCGTGAGGAAGACTGTCACGACCCAAGCATAAACCCTGGATGTGGCCGGCACTCGAGAACCATTGTTGGTCACCGAGCGAACCCTCATCTTGGCTGGCTACAAGCGAAAGAGGATTCCAAGACCTTTCATTTGATATCTTATAGGTTTCCTAAATCATCTTGTGCTAAAAGTTATGGTCGTTTCAAGTTGACCCAAAACTTTAAAAGAACGTAGGAATAACTTGAATGAACTCTCTTCTAAAACCCTAAGCGTATTTGGATTTATGATAATTGACTGAAATCAGATTTGTCCCCAAAATATTACTAAAATTCGTTTTAAGTTGATTGGGTAAGGAAAAAACCAAAATACCCCTCATATTTTTGGGTAACTTCCCTTAATTGAACAACCCAAATTCAAACAGGCATATCTCTCTCATACGAGCTCAAAAATTAGCAAAGTTAACGGAGTTGGAAAGAGGATTACAAGACCTTTCATTTGATATCTTGTGGGTCTCCTAACTCATGTTGTACTGAAAGTTATGATCGTTTGAAGTTGACCCAAAACTTAAAAGAACCTAGGAGTGACTTGAAGGAATTCTCTTTAGTTCTTTTTGGAACTCAAGGTGCTACATCTAGCAACCCTGAAACTTAAGAAAATTTTAAATTCCTCAATAAAATCTTACTCACAACAAAGAATGATTCGAGTCTTAGTTCAAAAAATTTTCGGGGTGTTACATTATCTCCCCCTTGGGATCATTAGTCCTCGAATGACGGTTAGACTGGTTATGGAACATAGTTACTCTCACTATCTCTTCTACTCATGAACTTTCCTACTAACACAGGCTGGATTGATTCGTACCAAGAGTTGGGACCTTTCTATAGCACCTAAATCAAGAATGATGCTATTGTGAACATAGTCACACTCTCTCTGAAGTTACCTTATATGAAACATAGGAGATATGGGCATGAAGTAAGAATAGGAATACCATGCCTGGGGTAATATGACTACTAAATATTAAGTTTAGAAACACTCCTCAACTACGCTCTTCTTTCCTTATACCATACTTCATTGGTTGCAACTCATAGTTCCCTCAAGGGTACATGACTTCTTTTACCAAAAGCCTGAGTCTAAGGACACGCTCTTACTATATTCAAGCTTAACCCAAATCCTAAGGTTCGGGTTCTATACCTCTCTATAGTGAGTCTCATCCCAATAACATTACTCTTTACCACCTTATTTAATCAACATTGGGATCATATCAAGAACTACCTCATGTTTAACAACACATTCAAACTTAGTATTCTAACAACTCCATGGACTCTTACTAACCAACTCCCTAAGAAGTTCTCATTTTGTCATCATCCCTACCATACCAACTAGAATTTCCCGCATTACTACTCGAAACAAACTAAGGGCTCTCATTTAACTATTTCTCATAGTAAAACCTCATCCTCCTTTTCCTTTCCTCCTTATTTATAACCTTGGATGAAATTATCACACCATCATTATCACGATAAGAACATTAACCTTCTTCTTCTAACATCACTCCACTACTAAAAGATCTCTGAATATCTCTCATACTCTTTTGAGCTCATTACTATCTTATTCTCAACACTTGACTTGATTTCTCATCTTATTATCTCCCCCTTAGGTCTAAAGCTGACACTTGGAAGCAATGGACCTATTCCATCATATCTAAACTGGTCTACGTCCCCTTTTTACAACTTAAGTACTATTTTCTCATTTATTATACCTCATTACTTAATCGATTCTACAACCTTTGGAACATCATGATCTGCTTTTATTCAACACATATATTTAGCCTCCTTTAACACGATGGCACATCGACATCAACTCTATTATGGTTAAAATATACTCTATCTCATCATGACTAGTAACTATTCCTTTTTCCTCTATCAAGAAATCTCTACAATATTATTATTCCTTATTTCACTCATAAAGGAACTCATCACTTATAACTAAGTGGGTGCATGATTGCAATAATATAATCTTCCCCATCACTATCTCTCTTTCATAGATTACTGAACCTCTACATACTTTCCTCTAACTCTGGGCACATTCACTACTACTGCTCATAATTTCGTAACTCATACTACCTTTTTGGATGAGAATACTACCCAAGATCTAAACATAGTTCCTCATGAGGATCTTAGCTGAAACAAGGCTTAGAGAAGAGAGTACAACTCCCTTTTAGCTTGAACGCACGATTCATATGAACATGAGCGTATTTCTTTGAAACTCAACTCTTAACTCACTGTAGGGATTCTCTCAAGCTCCTCTGGAGTCTCATGACTTCCTCAAGATTTTGCTAAAAGTAACTCACTGATAAAAAAATTGACTTTGCTTTTCAACCACCGCTAGTATGAGGGGTAGTCGAATGGATATGAGAACGCACGATTTAGAATAAGTCTCTATGACATAGCTTTATTGCACGATTAAGAGTATAAAGGAAGGAAAACTTTTCTTAAATGTCTGTAGTCCCTCATTTATAGAAGTGCCCCTCACAACCATAAACAAAACCTTACTGACACGACTTCATAGACACCCTAGGACACTTGAATTCAAATCTCTGATACCAAGTTTCTCACGACCCGAGCCTACACCTTGGACGTGGCCGGCACTCGAGAACCATTGTTGGTTCCCGAGCGAACCCTCATCCTGGCTGGCTACAAGAGGAAGATTAACTCAAGCATACATAAGCTTAAAAACTGAATTTTGATCAATAACTCAAATACTCAATCTTTAAAAAGATATGAAAACTACTCAATAGATAAACTTAGAGTTTGTAAAAATAACCTAAGAAGATACATACCGAAAACTACTCAACTTTGTCTATCTATGAAACCCCTACTATTACAAAAGGATATGGAGACAAGACCCACGAAATCTCAAAACTACTAACTGTAAGATAAATGTGAAGTCCTCTAGAATATAAAAAGGCTCACCAAAGCTGGCTGGAATATAACATGACCTCAACGAAGCGCCTGTTAATGATCCTGAATACCTGTATACGCATCATGAAATGATGTAGGCCAAATGGGTCAGTACGTGGAATGTACGAGCATGAAAGTGGAATTCTAAAGCATAAACATAAGCTTGAACTTGATAAAAAGGAAACATACTTACCTCTTATCAACTCACCCAACTAAACTCAACTCAAGAATAAGATATTCAACTCAATGATTAGATACTCAAATCAAAGATATGATATGATACTCAAGATACTCACCTCTGGATACTCAAATCAAGATAAAACAATAATAAAAGATGCAATGTATGAAAAGCTTTTAAAACAGTAGATAGAAACTCAATGTATTGAAGAATACAATAACAACTAAATTTGTATATAAAAATACAATATAACTCTGTGGGAGATTCTCTAACTGACAACCATCACTATGAGCTATGTGATGATACAACGTCTCGCCCACCCTGCAGAACTGTCCTATACCTTGTCGAGGTATATAACTCCTCAACTAAGTGGATCCACTAGTCTATGCTAAAAAACATTAATGAATCATCTAAAAAGTATGACCCTTTCTACCCATGTTGGCTACAAGGTTTATGGAGACTTTGAGTTATTTGAACTCGTCCCCATATCGGTGCTCAATACTACTCCCAAAATGTAACTAGATTATTTGTTTAAAAACATAACTCTTTCTGTGGTTTGAGATTATTACTCAAAATCTTTCTCTTAAAAGAGATGGTACTAAAACTGCTCATGAAAACTCTTTTGGAAATCAGTGTTTCCTTACTCTTGGGAATACTTAGTTCCCATATATCATTTTAAAGAAAATGAACTCAACTCTACTCTGATCTTCCTCAAACTCATATGATCAAGTTTAAAACAAGTTTTAAAACAATTTGTAAAAAGACTTCTTAAAATAGGGTTCATGTCGAATTATGGACGTGAACGACTCAATTCAAAGTTTTCAATAACCATGCATAAAACTCAATACTTGGAACTCAACAACTCCAGAACTCAAGGAGTCAATGATACTACTCATCTCAAGAATGCTTGACTCGGAGGGTTCATGCGAAATTATGGGCATGAACTACTCAACTCAAGGGTTCAATGATACTTCTCATCTCAAGACTGCTCGACTCATAGGGTTCATTCGGAATTATGGGCATGAAATACTCAACTTAAGGACCTTCATGGGTAACATGTAGTAGTCCCAATGATTAGGAATATAATCCCAAAATGATTAGGAACTTAACACTCAAGACATACAACTTGAAGATACTACTCCTCTCAAAGATACTCAACTGATGGAGTTGACCGACTCAACTCAAGGGTCTAAATAACATTATGGAACTCAGGTATACGACTCTTCTCATTCTTATACTTACTTCCTCAAAACTTAGCTCAAATCGACAGTTGATCTCAAAGGATTCACAATTGAACTCAAAGAGTTTCTTGAACTTTACTCTAAACTCTTTCTTGAATTTGAATTATGAATTCAAGAGTTATGATTCATGATATGAAGGATCTCAATAACAATATAGCAATTCAATAATTAGGAATAGAACTTTTAAAATGAACATGAACTCAAGAACTCAAAATGAACTTATCTCAAGAATACTCAAATCTAAGGAAAGTGTCCTAAATTACTCTTTTACTGATCTCAAAGTAGATGTAAGGCGTGAGGACAAACCAGTCCAACACTATGATAGCCTTACATACCTGGAACTGGAAGAACAAGGTTCTTGAGAAATCTTGAAAAATCGTGAGGAAGAACTTGAGTAGAAGCCTTGAAACCCTAGCTTGAAGGTAAACGATCAAGAAAACCTTTCTTGAGATTCTTGAATTAGTTTCTTGAAATCTCTATGACCAAGAATTACGATTTTTCATTAGTGATTCATAATTGTATGGAGGAATTTGAGTTGAAAAGAATGGAATTCTTGGAGAAAGACTTACCTTGAAGAAGAATCTTGAATGGAGTCTTCTACTTTAATTTTTTCTTAGGGTTTTGCCCTAGGATTTGAGAGAGAAGAGAATGATGGATTAAAAGATAAAAATCTGATTGTTTTGAGCCTTTTATTAGTCAAGAAATTCGTTTAGGATTCTTGGAGGTTAAAAGTCAAAAAGGACCCTTTTTAATGTTTTTCCGTCGGCTAATTCGTAACAACACTGTGTCAAGTTACTAAAATGGTCATAACTTTTAATAAGAAATTGGATTGATGCGAAATTTGTGGCGTTGGAAAGTAGATTCAAATACCTTTAATTTGATAGGTTATGGGCCACTTAACTCTTTATATTCTAAGATATATGATCGTTTGAAGTTGACCCAAGTAGAATTTTACATCAAAACTTAATCGATAAGGAAACTTCAAGAACACTTATCAAGAAATCATCAAGAAATTAAATTGCTCAATATTTATGGATAGATTCACAAAAGAAACTCATGAGTGGCATGTGGATGAACAAACCCAACACTATGGAATCCGATAATAATTAATAAGGCTAAAAATGGAAAGTTATGTCTAATTTATGTCTTAATCTTTTTTCTTTTTTTTCTTATAGGGTGTGAAACACCTCAACAATTCAATTAATTTGAAAGAGAGCGAGTAATTTTTTTTAGCCAGTAGGGTCCATAGGAAAATTTCATACATTTTATTGAAATAAATACATTCGGTTAGGCTAAAAGATCAAAATGAACACATTTTGTCATATATATTAACAATCATTTCAATGAAGTGAAATATATTAAGGACCAAAATAAAGAATTACCAATGACCATTTTGGTCATTTTCTCAAAGACATTTACCCTATTTTTTGTCAAAAGAAATCCCCAAGAATTAAAGCAAGGATATTAGTCTTTTGAGCTTCTTTCGTTTGGCATTTTGATGGAAGAATACTTCCACCCTTCTCCTCACTTTCGTTTTCCTTTTTCTTTTATTACTCTAGATTATATTTCTCTATTATCCCATTATTTTGATATTTTAGTCTAAAAAAAATGAATTTGATATATCTTAATCTACTAACCTTTAATCCCATTATCGTTAGAAAATATTTTTTTCGATTAAAAAAAAATAAAAAAATAACTTAACCACTAGCTACCATCAGATTTAAATAAATGTATAAGAAACGTGTATAATAGTATTTATTAATTAAGTAGTGAACCTCCAACCTCATTATCTCCTCACTTTTTGTCAAATCTGAGAACGTGTCATTTGCTAAAGTCGTTGGTGTCATTTGCTACTCTATTATTATTATTATACATAAATAGAGTGACATATAATTAATTGTATTGGTGTTGTTTGTATAGTGCATAGTGAAAAAAGATCGAATGGAGAGAAAATACGAGAGTGAGAAATTTGTTTCTTTGCCCCTCCTGTTGGGTGGATCTGATGAAACTGATCAGACTGGAAAAACCTCTTTTATCAAAACCACTTTTCACGGACTCAATGCTCTATCAGGTTCTTTTCTTCTCACTTTCCAATTATGCATTAATCTTAGCATCTTCCCCAATTAATGTTTTTCTTCATCCAAACTCCTCCCCCATTTCCTTCTAAATTTACTCTATTCTTCACCAAAAAAACCCTCTCTCCACACCCAATTTCATAAATAATGCAAGATTTGTAGTATTTAAAACAAATCATAAATATTTGTGTTATTAAAAATTATTGTTACTAAATATATCAGTTTCTTCCTGTCTAAGTAAACTGGAAATTGTTTCATGTAAATGGGGAAGCAATGTTTCAAATTGAATATAGTTCTCTTGGAAAATAAAACGGAAAAAGTTCAAATATAGCATCTAGCTTTCAGTTTTGAGAAAAGATTTATTTATGTCCTTCTTTAAAAATTTGGGTTATCGATGTTATTTTCGTTTGAAACAAAATTCATTCATTTACATCATTATTCAAAGTTCGATTAAGTTTTTTTCCCTTTATTCAATATTTTGAAAAATCTACAGTTGTCTTCTTATAAAAAATCAAATTATTCTTCTTTTTTTTAATCTTTTTAAGATTTCGTCATTATATTGAAGAACAGTAACACTAATTTAAAATTATTATATAAAGTTATTAAAATTTTGAACAAAATTTTATTATTATAATTTGATATTATATTTTAAAAATTTTACATTATTGATATTCTTACTTCATAACCTTAACCTATAAATATGACAATCTTTCTTTGAAATTATATATAACAAATCATTAAAAAAAAATTAGTGATTCCTATTTAAAAAACTAAACTTTAAAGAAAAATATATATAATGATAATTTTCTTAAAATTTGGCTTTACACTCTCAATCCATCTTATTGAGTATATATCCTGCTTGGACAACTCATTGGACATTCTTTGGCAAAATACCATCATCCCAACTGGATCATTCATAGTCTGTCCCCTCCAGTGATAAGTGGTCCAGTATTATCTTGTAAGATGATTAATGTTGTGTGGCTGTCTCCATTTATGTAACGATGTTTGATTGAATATGATGTTATAAATTCTGTTAGTAAATCACCTTGCAGACCAACTTAATTGATTGTTTTAGATTCAATTAATTATAAATAAAAGGAAAAAAGTTTAAGTATGCAATCAAATTTTGAGAAAAAAAAGTTCATTTATGTCGTTCATTAAACGTTTGGCTTATTTATTTTATTTTCATTTAAGAAAAGAAAAAGTTCATTCAAACTGAGTGGTAAAAAAGGGATAATGCTAAATGGCCAGAAAATTTGGCCAAAAATTTAAAAAGTCTACAATATCTTTTTTAATTTAAAATAAACTGATCTTTTTTTCATTTTTTAATCAAAAAATATTAAAGTTGAAAGGATAAAAATGTTTTAAAAAATAAAATAACATAGAAAAAATACCATTCTGGCCAAAAAAAAATTTCCGTAAAAAAGTATGCCGACTTTATCTCATTAATGTCTTTTTACTGTTTAGATCTTCCATCTTTTCTTTTTGTAGAAGAGGTCATCATCTGTCTTTATTGTTATATAACTAGAGCTGTCATAAGACATACAAAATTTGATAAATCGAATGAATCTTTCTTTAGTGGTTTATTAATTTGAATTATTGATTTAACGATTTTAAAACAATTATCCAACAAAAACATTTAACTATCGATTTAATTTTCTATTTTTAAATTTTAGTTAATGTTCAAAACGATAATTCAATAAGATAATATTGAAAAAAGAATTATTTATTCCAAATTATATTATAATAATGGTTTGACAAAAGAGGTTGCCTAAATGGTAATCAGTCTCCACCCGCTATTCTATGGTTGAAGAGCAAAAAGGTGGGAGTTCTTCGAATGATTGAAAATAATATTTTCTTTGTTTCAAACTATATAACATAAATTAAATTTCGAGAGCAAAATAACTTAAGTTTAATCGTGATTTTGAGCATTAAATCTTTAAATTTTTTGAAATAAAATTTATTTATTTGATTTAAAATTACGTAAAATAGTACTATATATCATAATAAATAATAATTCAAAATATTTTAAAGATGAATGAAAAAATTATGATCAATGAAGACTGTTTGAATTTTGATATCCTAACGTGCTATATAAATTGAGATTTAAAAAGTAATAATAACAATATTGGGTTCAGTACTCCACAGTTTTCCACCATTGGTATCAGAGCCAAGTAGTAATAAATGAATATGGATAAAGAAAACCATAGATATGAATTAATTAGAATAGTAATATCAAAACGACAAGAGTTAAAACATAAACAAGAAAGGCTACAGTATAACACATATGCAGGAGTATGCCAAAAATCTTTGGTAGCTCAAAGAAAAGCAATATTTAAACTACAATTAGATATACAAAAAATAGAGTATAAATTAAAACACAATTTAAAATGAATAAAGAAGAATTTGCTATAGAAGAAAAAACCTATGAAAATCCAGAAGAATTAAAAATAAAAATAATATTTTCAAATTTAGGAAGAAGGTATAAAAAAATAGGTGACAATCTATATCTAATGATAGAAAAAGAAACAGTAAGATTAGAAGATAGTCTAACCGCAATGGTACGAATAACTAGAGAAAATGAAGAAATAGACAGGAAAAAAGAAATAGATACAATAAAACAACAAGCAAAATTAGAAATACAA